>JAENPR010002897.1:0-35637 GCA_018135685.1 Themeda triandra
CCTCCAAACCCGCCGTAACAAAGTTACGGTATAGCGGATATATCATCAACATTTCAACCCACACAATCCGACAAAGTCGAGCGGGGATTTTTTTGGCCAATGATACCGAGTTATTTCCCGCGCACAAATAGCTAAGCTATTTTTATGGGTTTAGATTCAAAACCATGGTCTCACGGCCACGGCGGGACCGAGTTAAGTAGCAAAGCTATCTTAGCTTAATCATGACAAAGTCATGGCATGGTTCAAACCGACCGGCCCCAAATGAAATTTGGCCTCGCTTCGGTCTCACTCAAAGAGTGGTCGGAAACACATAGAGCACGACACAATGATCGTTGTCTTCTTTCTTAAGACCCCGACATAACGTGTTCCACCTCATCTCGAGGCTCGGGGACTACGTGGGCCCACGTCACCCGAGAGGTGACATGGGCTAGATCCTTCTTTTAGAGCTTGCCGCAACATATACTATCTTACGGCAACCTCGGGGACTACGTGGCCCACGTCATTTTGCATGACTCGCCCCGATCCTTTCTCTTCACAAAGAGTTTAGTTTCAAAAGCGAGCTAAGGCACTAACCAATCACGACGAGATACCATGTGATGGCGGGCATCACACACTAACGAGGGCCCACGTCTCCGCATTTGGGACCCTTCCAAAATTCTTTTTTCTTTTTTCGGAGCATCATAAATCTTTCGGTCAAAACCGACAACGTCAACCAAGTGCAAGCAAAGTGTGGTCGGGAAGCACTAGACGGTCCTCCGACCCCCGCTCGGACCACATGTCGAACGTGTGTCCGACCACCCTTTCACTCACTCGGCCAAGCAAGACGGCGTTTTCTCCTCAAGATCCATGATGCTCGGGGACTAGTTTGTGGAGGTATAAACTCCATATACCCTCACGGCCTAGTTTGGGCCGACATGCTATCACCCAGGCCGGCCCATGAAGCTCCCAAGGCCGATCAGCTCGAGCCGGTCGGATGGCCCTAAAAGGGCAATAATATCGAAGACCGACAAGGAGGACAAGACCTAGGCGAGATAGGAAAGTTTAGACTTGTAAAGTATGTAAACTTAGTACCGGATAGGCTAGTTCGGACTTGTAACCTTGCTCCCCATAATATATAAGGAGAGCAAGGACCCCCATGCCGAAGGACGGAATGCGGCATACGCACGTACTCATACATCCACACATAATCGAAACGAGAGAGCGGGGACGTAGGGTATTACGCTTCATAGCGGCCCGAACTCCAGGTAAACCTTGTGTGATTGCTCCCCGTTTACATCTTGCTCGCAACCTCGGTGCGCCTTCCGCCAATCCATTCTCGGTCGTGGCATACCGGTCGGACTATCGCCGATATTTCGTCGACACATCCCCGTTGGTAGGTCTAGCGTAACCAAAGTTGCGAGTAAGTCCCGCTATGTCTTGGCTTGTTATAGCAATGATCCTTATACATAGATGAAAAGTCTTTTGTCTTTTGTATATGATAGTGTAGAGTTGGAGTAGATGAATGACTTAGTAGATTAGAACCTACATAGGATTTCTATTTCTTGCACTAATCAGATGTCAACCTACCTTTGTGAGTAGTCTATATCTAATCTACGTGTGATTTATACCCCGAGCTTATTACTTTATATTCCCTTATTTATCATGGTTTACCCCTCTGCCAAAGTATGTGACTGTGTAATCAATCACTCATGAGTAGTTATGTTTAGCAAGTTCATCTCATTGTTTAAGTCCGTAGTTCTTTCCTTTGTGCTAAATATAAATAACGATACTCCGGGAATACTTCCCGGTAAAATGCTACGATGGTGTATTATCCGTTCGCTTGCGGATCCCATATTTTCTTGATTAGAGGAGCGAGTTTCTATACCAACACTTCCCGGCGCCATGCTAGGGATGACAACTTAGCGTGAGTGGTGTTAGAGGTGTCAACAAGAGGCCGAGGCGTCAAAATGCCTTAACCACGGCATACGGTCGTGCTAGACCTAGTGCCGAGAGTCCAGGACACGCAAGAATCACCGTGCGGTAGCATAGTCGTGTGTGCAAATATGGCGGTTCTAGAGCCGTGGAGCCATGGTTAAGGGCCATTCGGGTTATCGGCGGCAACAAACACCTTTGTCTTGGAGGCCGGTGGTGTCAAAACGCCTTAACCATGGCGCATGGGCGTGCTTGACTTGGTGCCGGGAGCCGTAGGAGCGCGGGGAACCAACCGTGCGGCGGCAAAGTCGTGTGTGCAAATATAGCGGCCGGGAGCCGTGGAGCCGAGGCCGTTCGTGCTCTCGAGCTATGGCAAATTCTATGGCGAGAGAGGCCGTAGATGTCAAAATGCCTTAACCATGGCGTACGGGCATGCTTGACTCGGCCGGGAGCCATAGGACGCGTTGAACCGGCCAGGTGCGGCAACATGGTTGTGTGTGCAAATATGGCGCTTTGGAGCCATGGAGCCGTGGTTAAGGGCCCTTCGGGCTCTCGAGGTGATGGAAAACTCTATGGTGGATAGGTGAGAGGCACCAAAATGGCTTAACAATGGCGTACGGGCATGCTTGACCTGGTGCCGAGGGCCATAGGATGCACGGATCCGGCGTGTGGCGGCACGATCGTGTGTGCAAATATGGAAGTTACGGAGTCATGGAGTCGTGGTTAAGGGCCGTTCGGGCTCTCGGTGATGACAAACATTGTGGTGGTGAGGCTAGGGGCATCAAAATGCCGTAACTATGGCATACGGTCGTGCTTGACCTAGTGCCGAGAGTCAGAGGACACGCTGCAACCGATTTGTGCAGTAGCATAGTCGTGTGTGCAAATATGGCGGCCTAGAGCTGTGGAGCCATGGTTAAGGGGCATTCGGGTTCTCGGGTGGTAACAAACGCTATAGTGGAGAGGCTAGAGGTGTCAAAACGCCTTAACCATGGCGCATGGGCGTGCTTGACTTGGTGCGAGGAGCCGTAGGACGCGGCAAGAACCGGCCGTGCGGCGGCAAAGTCGTGTGTGTGCAAATATGGCGGTTACGGAGCCGTGTAGCCGAGGTTAAGGGCCGTTCGGGCTCTCGAGCGATGGCAAACGCTATGGTAGAGGCCGGAGGTGTCAAAATGCCTTAACCATGGCGTACGGGCATGCTTGACTCGATGCGGGAGCCATAGGACGCGTTGGAACCGCCGTGCGGGGCGGCATAGTCGTGTGTGCAAATATGGTTTGGAGCCATGGAGCGTGGTTAAGGGCCCTTCGGGCTCTTGGGTGATGGAAAACTCTATAGTGGAGAAATGAGAGGCATCAAAATGGCTTAACCATGGGGTACGAGCGTGCTTGACTCGGTGCCGAGAGCGTAGGATGCACGGGATCCGGCCGTGCGGCGGCACGATCGTGTGTGCAAATATGGAAGTTCGGAGTTGTGGGAGTTTGTTCTTAAGGGCCATTCGAGCTCTTGGGTGATGACAAACATTGTGGTGGTGAGGCTAGAGGCATCAAAATGCCTTAACCATGGCATACGGTCGTGCTTGACCTAGTGCCGAGAGCCGAGGACACGCAAGAACCGGCTATGCGGTAGCATAGTCGTGTGTGCAAATATGGCGTTCTAGAGCTGTGGAGCCATGGTTAAGGGCCATTCGGGTTCTCGGCGGCAACAAACGCCTGTCTTTGGAGGCCAAAGGTGTCAAAACACCTTAACCATGGTGCATGGGTGTGCTTGACTTGGTGCCGGGGAGCCGTAGGACGCGAATGAGAACGGCCGTGCAAAGAAAGTCCCGTGTGCAAATATGGCGGGGGCCGGAGCCGTGGAGGCCGAGGATTAAGGGTTGTTTAGGCTCTCGAGCTATGGCAAACGCTATGGTAGAGCGGCCAGAGATGTAAAAATGCCTTAACCATGGCATACGGGCATGCTTGACTCAGTGCCGGGAGCCATAGGACGCGTTGGAACCGACCATGCGGCAACATGGTTGTGTGTGCAAATATGGTAGTTTTGGAGCCGTGGAGCCGTGGTTAAGTGCCCTTCAGCTCTCGAGTTGATGGAAAACTCTATGGTGGACGGTGAGAGGCATCAAATGGCTTAACCATGGCGTACGGGCATGCTTGACCGTGTCTTGAGAGCCATAGGATGGACGAGGATCCGGCCGTGCGCGGCACGGTCGTGTGCGCAAATATGGAAGTTCTGAGTCATGGAGGCTGTGGTTAAGGGGCATTCGGGCTCTCGGGTGATGACAAACATTGTGGTGGTAAGGCCGGGCGTCAAAACACCTTAACTATGGCATACGATCGTGCTTGACCTAGTGCCGCGAGGACACGCGGGGAATCGGGTGCGGTAGCATAGTCATGTGTGCAAATATGGCGGTTCTAGAGCGGTGGAGCCATGGTTAAGGGCCATTCTAGTTATTGGGTGGCAACAAATGTTTGTCTTTGGAGAGACGCCGAGGTGTCAAACGTCTTAACCATGGTGCATGGGCGTGCTTGAGTTGGTGCCGGGGAGCCGTAGGACGCACGGGGAACCAACCGTGCGGCGACACGATCGTTTGTGCAAATATGGCGGTTCCGGAGCCGTGGAGCCGAGGTTAAGGGCCGTTCGGGCTCTCGAGCTATGGCAAACGCTATGGTAGAGAGGCCGGAGATGTCAAAATGCCTTAACCATGGCGTACGGGTGTGCTTCACTCGGTCCGGAGCCATAGGACGCGTTGAACCGACCGTGCGGCAACATGGTTGTCTCGTGCAAATATGGTAGTTCTAGAGCTATGGAGCCATGGTTAAGGGCCATTTGGGTTCTTGAGGCGGCAACAAACGCCGTGGTGGAGAGGCTAGAGGTGTCAAAACGCCTTAACCATGGCGCATAGGCGTGCTTGACTTGGTGCGAGGAGCCGTAGGACGCCGCGAGGAACCGGTCGTGCGGCGGCAAGGTCGTGTGTCCAAATATGGCGCTTCCGGGAGCCGGTGGAGCCGAGGTTAAGGGCCATTCGGGCTCTCGGCGATGGCAAATGCTATGGTAGAGAGGCTCGAGGTGTCAAAATGCCTTAACCATGGCGTACGAGCATGCTTGACTCGGTCAAGGGAGCCATAGGACGCGTTGGAACGGCCGTGCGGCAGCATGGTCGTGTGTGCAAATATGGCAGTTTTGGAGCCGTGGAGCCGTGGTTAAGGGCCCTTCAGGCTCTCGGTTGATGGAAAATTCTATGGTGGAGAGGTGAGAGGCATCAAAATGGCTTAACCATGGGGTACGAGCGTGCTTTACCTGGTGCCGAGAGCCGTAGGATGCATAGGATCCGGCCATGCGGCAAGGTTGTGTGTGCAAATATGGAATGGAGTCGTGGTTTGTTGTTAAGGGCCGTTCGAGCTCTCGGGTGATGACAAACATTGTGGTGGTGAGGCCAGAGGCATCAAAATGCCATAACTATGGCATATGGTCGTGCTTGACCTAGTGCCAAGAGTTTGAGGACACGCAGGGAACCATTCGGTAGCATAGTCGTGTGTGCAAATATGGCGGTTCTAGAGCTATGGAGCCATGGTTAGGGCCATTCGGGTTCTCGAGCGGTAACAACGCTGTGGTGGAGAGGCCGGAGGTGTCAAAATACCTTAACCATGGTGCATAGGCGTGCTTGACTTGGTGCGAGGAGCCCTAGGACGCGCAGGAACCGGACGTGCGGCAGCAAAGTCATGTGTGCAAATATGGCAGTTCTGGGGCCGTGGACCCGAGGTTAAGGGCCGTTCAGGCTCTCGAGCGACGGCAAACGCTATGCTAGAGAGGCCAGAGGTGTCAAAATGCCTTAACCATGGTGTACAGGCATGCTTGACTCAGTGCCGGGAGCCATAGGACACGTTGGAACCGACCGTGCGGCAGCATAGTCGTGTGTGCAAATACAGCAGTTTTGGAGCCATGGAGCCGTGGTTAAGGGCCCTTCATGCTCTTGGGTGATGGAAAACTATACGGTGGAGAGGTAAGAGGCATCAAAATGGCTTAACCATGGGCTATGAGCGTGCTTGACCCGGTGCCGAGAGCCATAGGATGCACAGGATCCGGCGTACGGCGGCACGATCGTGTGTGCAAATATGGAAGTTCGTAGTCGTGGAGCCGTTGTTAAGGGCCGTTCGAGCTCTTGGGTGATGACAAACATTGTGGTGGTGAGGCGGAGAGGCATCAAAAAGCCTTAACCATGGCATACGGTCATGCTTGACCTAGTGCCGAGCATGTAGGACACGCAAGAACCGGCGTGCGGTAACATAGTTGTGTGAGCAAATGTGGTAGTTCTAGAGCTGTGGAGCCATGGTTAAGGGCCATTCGGGTTCTCGGGCAGCAACAAACGCTGTGCTGGAGAGGCCAGGGGTGTCAAAACACCTTAACCATGGTGCATGGGCGTGCTTGACTTGGTGCCAGGAGCCGTAGGACGCGCAGGAACCAGCCGTGCGGCAGCAAAGTCCTGTGTGCAAATATGGCAGTTCTGTAGCCATGGAGCCGAGGTTAAGGGCTGTTCAGGCTCTCGAGCTATGGCAAACGCTATGGTAGAGAGGCCAGAGATGTTAAAATGCCTTATCCATGGCGTACGGGCATGCTTGACTCAGTGCCGGGAGCCATAGGACGCGTTAGAACCGACCATGCGGCAACATGGTTGTGTGTGCAAATATGGTAGTTTTGGAGCCGTGGAGCCATGGTTAAGGGCCCTTCAGGCTCTCGGGTGGTGAAAAACTCTATGGTGGAGAGTTGAGAGGCATCAAATGGCTTAACCAAGGCGTACGGGCATGCTTGACCCGGTGCCGAGAGCCATTGGATGCACAGGATCCGGCCGTGCGGCAGCACAGTCGTGTGTGCAAATATGGAAGTTCTGGAGTCATGGAGAAGTGGTTAAGGGCTGTTCGGGCTCTCGAGTGATGACAAACATTGTGGTGGTGAGGCCAGAGGCGTCAAAACGCCTTAACTATGGCATACGGTCGTGCTTGACCTAGTGCCGAGAGCTGTAGGACACGCAGGAATCGGCTGTGCAGTCGCATAGTCGTGTGTGCAAATATGGCAGTTCTAGAGCTGTAGAGCCATGGTTAAGGGCCATTCGGGTTATCAGGCGGCAACAAATCTTTGTCTTTGGAGAGGCCGGAAGGTGTCGAAATGCCTTAACCATGGTGCATGGGCGTGCTTGACTTGGTGTCGAGGAGCCGTTGGACGCGCGAGGAACCAAGCGTGCGCGGCAAGACAAAGTCGTGTGTGCAAATATGGCGGTTACAGGGGCCGTGGAGCGAGGTTAAGGGCCGTTCAAGCTCTCGAGCTATGGCAAATGCTATGGTAGAGAGGCCAGAGATGTCAAAATGCCTTAACCATGGCGTACGAGTGTGCTTCACTCAGTGCCGGGAGCCATAGGATGCGTTGGAACCGACCGTGCGGCAACATGGTTGTGTGTGCAAATATGGCGGTTCTAGAGCCGTGGAGCCATGGTTAAGGGCCATTCGGGTTCTTGGGCGGCAACAAACGCTGTGGTGGAGAGGCCAGAGGTGTCAAAACGCCTTAACCATGGCGCATAGGCGTGCTTGACTTGGTGCGAGGAGCAGTAGGACGCGCAGGAACCGGTCGTGCGGCGGCAAAGTCGTGTGTCCAAATATGGCGTTCCGGGAGCCGTGGAGCCGAGGTTAAGGGCCGTTCGGGCTCCGAGCGACGGCAAACGCTATGGTAGAGAGGCGGAGGGTGTCAAAATGCCTTAACCATGGCGTACGGGCATGCTTGACTCGATCTTGGGAGCCATAGGACGCGTTGGAACCGACCGTGTGGCAAGATGATCGTGTGTGCAAATATGGCAATTTTGGAGCCGTAGAGCCGTGGTTAAGGGCCCTTCGAGGCTCTTGGTTGATGGAAAACTCTATGGTGGAGAGGTGAGAGGAATCAAAATGGCTTAACCATGGGGTACGAGCGTGCTTGGAACTGGGAGTCGAGAGCCGTAGGATGCATAGGATTCGGCCATGCGGCGGACGCCGTGTGTGCAAATATGGAAGTTCGGAGTCGTGGAGCCGTTGTTAAGGGCCGTTCGAGCTCTCGGGTGATGACAAACATTGTGGTGGTGAGGCCGGGCGTCAAAATGCCATAACTACGGCATACGGTCGTGCTTGACCTAGTGCCAAGAGTTGTAGGACACGCAGGCGGGCCGTGCGGAGCATAGTGTGTGTGCATATATGGCGCTTCTAGAGCTATGGAGCCATGGTTAAGGGCCATTCGGGTTCTCGGCGATAACAAATGCTGTGGTGGAGAGGCCGAGGTGTCAAACGCCTTAACCATGGTGCATGGGCGTGCTTGACTTGGTGCGAGGAGCCCTAGCACGCGCAGGAACCGGTCGTGCGGCAGCAAAGTCGTGTGTCCAAATATGGCAGTTCTGGAGCCGTGGAGCCGAGGTTAAGGGCCGTTCAGGCTCTCGAGCGATAGCAAACGCTATGGTAGAGAGGCCAGAGGTGTCAAAATGCCTTAACCATGGCGTACGAGCATGCTTGACTCAGTGCCGGGAGCCATAGGACGCGTTGGAACCGACCGTGTGGCAGCATGATCGTGTGTGCAAATATGGTAGTTTTGGAGCCATGGAGCCATGGTTAAGGGCCCTTCAGGCTCTTGGGTGATGAAAAACTATATGGTGGAGAGGTAAGAGGCATCAAAATGGCTTAACCATGGGGTACGAGCGTGCTTGACCCAGTGCCGAGAGCCGTAGGATGCACAGGATCCTGGCCGTGCGGCAGCACAGTCGTGTGTGCAAATATGGAAGTTCTGGAGTCGTGGAGCTGTTGTTAAGGGCCGCTCGGGGTCTCGAGTGATGACAAACATTGTGGTGGTGAGGCCAGAGGCGTCAAAATGCCTTAACCATGGCATACGGTCGTGCTTGACCTAGTGCCGAGAGTTGTAGGACAAGCAAGAATCGGCTGTGCGGTAGCATAGTCGTGTGTGCAAATATGGCAGTTCTAGAGCCGTGGAGCCATGATTAAGGGCCATTCGGGTTCTCGGGCGGCAACAAACACCGTGTCTTTGGAGAGGCGGCAGGTGTCAAAACGCCTTAACCATGGCGCATGGGCGTGCTTGACTTGGTGCCGGGGAGCCGTAGGACGCAGGAACCGGCCGTGCGGCGGCAAAGAAAAAAGTCCCGTGTACAAATATGGCGGTTACGGAGCCGTGGTCCCGAGGTTAAGGGCTGTTCAGGCTCACAAGCTATGGCAAACGCTATGGTAGAGAGGCCGAGAGATGTTAAAATGCCTTATCCATGGCGTACGGGCATGCTTGACTCGTCTTGGAGCCATAGGACGCGTTGGAACCGACCATGCGGCAACATGGTTGTGTGTGCAAATATGGTAGTTTTGGAGCGAGTGGAGCCGTGGTTAAGGGCCCTTCGGGCTCTTGGGTGATGAAAAACTCTATGGTGGAGAGTTGAGAGGCATCAAATGGCTTAACCATGGCGTACGGGCATGCTTGACCCGGTGCGAAGAGCCATAGGATGCACGGGATCGGCCATGCGGCGGCATGTCGTGTGTGCAAATATGGAAGTTCTGGAGTCATGGAGCTGTGGTTAAGGGCTGTTCGGGCTCTCGGGTGATGACAAACATTGTGGTGGTGAGGCCAGAGGCATCAAAATGCCATAACTATGGCATATGGTCGTGCTTGACCTAGTGCCAAGAGCTGTAGGACACGCAGGAACCGGCTGTTCAGTAGCATAGTCGTGTGTGCAAATATGGCAGTTCTAGAGCTATGGAGCCATGGTTAAGGGCCATTCGGGTTCTCAGGCGGTAACAAACGCTGTGGTGGAGAGGCCAGAGGTGTCAAAATGCCTTAACCATGGTGCATAGGCGTGCTTGACTTGGTGCGAGGAGCCCTAGGACGCGCAGGAACCGGACGTGCGGGAGCAAAGTCATGTGTGCAAATATGGCGGTTCCGGGGGCCGTGGACCCGAGGTTAGGGCCGTTCGGGCTCTCGAGCGACGGCAAAACGCTATGCTAGAGAGGCCGAGAGGTGTCAAAATGCCTTAACCATGGTGTACGGGCATGCTTGACTGATCCGGGAGCCATAGGACACGTTGGAACCGACCGTGCGGCGGCATAGTCGTGTGTGCAAATCTGCCAGCGGTTTTGGAGCCATGGAGCCGTGGTTAAGGGCCCTTCATGCTCTTGGGTGATGGAAAACTATACGGTGGAGAGGTAAGAGGCATCAAAATGGCTTAACCATGGGCTATGAGCGTGCTTGACCCGGTCGAGAGCCATAGGATGCACGGGATCCGGCCGCTGGCCCGGCACGATCGTGTGTGCAAATATGGAAGTTCTCGTAGTCGTGGAGCTGTTGTTAAGGGCCGTTCGAGCTCTTGGGTGATGACAAACATTGTGGTGGTGAGGCAGAGGCGTCAAAAAGCCTTAACCATGGCATACGGTCATGCTTGACCTAGTGCAGAGAGCTGTAGGACACGCAAGAACCGGCTGTGCGGTAACATAGTTGTGTGAGCAAATGTGGTAGTTCTAGAGCTGTGGAGCCATGGTTAAGGGCCATTCGGGTTCTCGGGCAGCAACAAACGCTGTGCTGGAGAGGCCAGGGGTGTCAAAACACCTTAACCATGGTGCATGGGCGTGCTTGACTTGGTGCCAGGAGCCGTAGGACGCGCAGGAACCAGCCGTGCGGCAGCAAAGTCCTGTGTGCAAATATGGCGGTTACGTAGCCATGGAGCCGAGGTTAAGGGTCCGTTCGGGCTCGAGCTATGGCAAACGCTATGGTAGAGAGGCCGAGATGTTAAAATGCCTTATCCATGGCGTACGGGCATGCTTGACTCAGTGCCGGGAGCCATAGGACGCGTTAGAACCGACCATGCGGCAACATGGTTGTGTGTGCAAATATGGTAGTTTTGGAGCCGTGGAGCCATGGTTAAGGGCCCTTCAGGCTCTCGGGTGGTGAAAAACTCTATGGTGGAGAGTTGAGAGGCATCAAATGGCTTAACCATGGCGTACGGGCATGCTTGACCCGGTGCGAGAGCCATTGGATGCACAGGATCCGGGCCGTGCGCAAAGCACGGTCGTGTGTGCAAATATGGAAGTTACGGAGTCATGGAGCCGTGGTTAAGGGCTGTTCGGGCTCTCGAGTGATGACAAACATTGTGGTGGTGAGGCCAGAGGCGTCAAAACGCCTTAACTATGGCATACGGTCGTGCTTGACCTAGTGCCGAGAGCTGTAGGACACGCAGGAATCGGCTGTGCAGTCGCATAGTCGTGTGTGCAAATATGGCAGTTCTAGAGCTGTAGAGCCATGGTTAAGGGCCATTCGGGTTATCAGGCGGCAACAAATGCTGTGCTGGAGAGGCCAGAGGTGTCGAAATGCCTTAACCATGGTGCATGGGCGTGCTTGACTTGGTGTCAGGAGCCGTTGGACGCGCAGGAACCAACTGTGCGGCAGCACAGTCGTGTGTGCAAATATGGCAGTTCTGGGGCCGTGGAGCCGAGGTTAAGGGCCGTTCAGGCTCTCGAGCTATGGCAAATGCTATGGTAGAGAGGCCAGAGATGTCAAAATGCCTTAACCATGGCGTACGAGTGTGCTTCACTCAGTGCCGGGAGCCATAGGATGCGTTGGAACCGACCGTGCGGCAACATGGTTGTGTGTGCAAATATGGCAGTTCTAGAGCTGTGGAGCCATGGTTAAGGGCCATTCAGGTTCTTGGGCGGCAACAAACGCTGTGGTGGAGAGGCCAGAGGTGTCAAAACGCCTTAACCATGGCGCATAGGCGTGCTTGACTTGGTGCGAGAAGCAGTAGGATGCGCAGGAACCGGTCGTGCGGCAGCAAAGTCGTGTGTCCAAATATGGCAGTTCTGGAGCCGTGGAGCCGAGGTTAAGGGCCGTTCAGGCTCTCGAGCGACGGCAAACGCTATGGTAGAGAGGCCAGAGGTGTCAAAATGCCTTAACCATGGCGTACGGGCATGCTTGACTCAGTGCCGGGAGCCATAGGACGCGTTGGAACCGACCGTGTGGCAGCATGATCGTGTGTGCAAATATGGCAATTTTGGAGCCGTGGAGCCGTGGTTAAGGGCCCTTCAGGCTCTTGGTTGATGGAAAACTCTATGGTGGAGAGGTGAGAGGAATCAAAATGGCTTAACCATGGGGTACGAGCGTGCTTGAACCGGTGCCGAGAGCCGTAGGATGCATAGGATTCGGCCATGCGGCGGCATGTCGCCGTGTGCAAATATGGAAGTTCGGAGTCGTGGAGCCGTTGTTAAGGGCCGTTCGAGCTCTCGGGTGATGACAAACATTGTGGTGGTGAGGCCGGGCGTCAAATGCCATAACTACGGCATACGGGCGTGCTTGACCTAGTGCCGAGAGCTGTAGGACGCGCAGGATCCGGCTGTGCGGCAGCACAGTCGTGTGTGCAAATATGGCAGTTCTAGAGCTGTGGAGCCATGGTTAAGGGCCATTCGGGTTCTCGGGCGATAACAAACACTGTGGTGGAGAGGCCAGAGGTGTCAAAACGCCTTAACCATGGCGCATGGGCGTGCTTGACTTGGTGCGAGGAGCCGTAGGACGCGCAGGAACCGGCCGTGCGGCAGCAAAGTCGTGTGTCCAAATATGGCGCTCGGAGCCGTGGAGCCGAGGTTAAGGGCCATTCAGGCTCTCGAGCGATAGCAAACGCTATGGTAGAGAGGCCGGAGGTGTCAAAATGCCTTAACCATGGTGTACGAGCATGCTTGACTCGGTGCGGGAGCCATGGGACGCGTTGGAACCGACCGTGTGGCGGCATGATCGTGTGTGCAAATATGGTAGTTTTGGAGCCATGGAGCCATGGTTAAGGGCCCTTTAGGCTCTTGGGTGATGAAAAACTATATGGTGGAGAGGTAAGAGGCATCAAAATGGCTTAACCATGGGGTACGGGCGTGCTTGACCCGGTTCCAAGTGCCGTAGGATGCACGGGATCTGGCGGTGCGGCGGCACGTCGTGTGTGCAAATATGGAAGTTGGAGTCGTGGAGCTATTGATTAAGGGCCGCTCGAGGTCTCGGGTGATGACAAACATTGTGGTGGTGAGGCCAGAGGCGTCAAAATGCCTTAACCATGGCATACGGTCGTGCTTGACCTAGTGCCGAGAGTTGTAGGACAAGCAAGAATCGGCTGTGCGGTAGCATAGTCGTGTGTGCAAATATGGCAGTTCTAGAGCTGTGGAGCCATGATTAAGGGCCATTCGGGTTCTCGGGCGGCAACAAACACTGTGCTGGAGAGGCCAGAGGTGTCAAAACGCCTTAACCATGGCGCATGGGCGTGCTTGACTTGGTGCCAGGAGCCGTAGGACGCGCAGGAACCAGCCGTGCGGCAGCAAAGTCCTGTGTGCAAATATGGCAGTTCTGGAGCCGTGGTCCCGAGGTTAAGGGCCGTTCAGGCTCTCGAGCTATGGCAAACGCTATGGTAGAGAGGCCAGAGATGTTAAAATGCCTTATCCATGGCGTACGGGCATGCTTGACTCAGTGCCGGGAGCCATAGGACGCGTTGGAACCGACCATGCGGCAACATGGTTGTGTGTGCAAATATGGTAGTTTTGGAGCCGTGGAGCCGTGGTTAAGGGCCCTTCAGGCTCTCGGGTGATGAAAAACTCTATGGTGGAGAGTTGAGAGGCATCAAATGGCTTAACCATGGCGTACGGGCATGCTTGACCCGGTGCCGAGAGCCATAGGATGCTGGGATCCGGCCGTGCGGCGGCACGGTCGTGTGTGCAAATATGGAAGTTACGGAGTCATGGAGCCGTGGTTAAGGGCCGTTCGGGCTCTCGGGTGATGACAAACATTGTGGTGGTGAGGCCGGGAGGTGTCAAAATGCCTTAACCATGGCATACGGTCATGCTTGATCTAGTGCCGAGAGCATGTCGGACACGCAGGAACCGGCCGTGCGGTAGCATAGTCATGTGTGCAAATATGGCGGTTCTAGAGCCGTGGAGCCATGGTTAAGGGCCATTCAGGTTCTCGGGCAACAACAAACGTTGTGGTGGAGAGGCCGGAGGTGTCAAAACGCCTTAACCATGGCATGGGCGTGCTTGACTTGGTGCGAGGAGCCGAGGACGCGCACGGAACCGGTCGTGCGGCAAAGAAAGTCGTGTGTCCAAATATGGCGGTTCGGAGCCGTGGAGCCGAGGATAAGGGCCGTTCGGGCTCTCGAGCGACGGCAAATGCTATGGTAGAGAGGCCGGAGGTGTCAAAATGCCTTAACCATGGCGTACGGGCATGCTTGACTCAAAGCGGGGAGCCATAGGACGCGTTGGAACCGACCGTGTGGCGGCATGATCGTGTGTGCAAATATGGTAGTTTTGGAGCCATGGAGCCGTGGTTAAGGGCCCTTCGGGCTCTTGGGTGATGAAAACTCTATGGTGGAGAGGTGAGAGGCATCAAAATGGCTTAACCATGGCGTACGGGCATGCTTGACCCGGTGCCTAGAGCCGTAGGATGCACAGGATGCGGCTGTGCGGCAGCACAGTCGTGTGTGCAAATATGGAAGTTCTAAAGTCGTGGAGCTGTGGTTAAGGGCCGTTCGGGCTCTCGGGTGATGACAAACATTGTGGTGGTGAGGCCAGAGGCGTCAAAATGCCTTAACCATGCCATACGTTCATGCTTGTCCTAGTGCCGAGAGCTGTAGGACACGCAGGAACCGGCTGTGCGGTAGCATAGTCGTGTGTGTAAATATGGCAGTTCTAGAGCTATGGAGCCATGGTTAAGGGCCATTCGGGTTCTCGGGCGGCAACAAACGCTGTGGTGGAGAGGCCAGAGGTGTCAAAACGCCTTAACCATGGCGCATGGGCGTGCTTGACTTGGTGCCAGGAGCCGTAGGACGCGCAGCAACCGGCCGTGCGGCAGCAAAGTCATGTGTGCAAATTTGGCAGTTTTGGAGCCGTGGAGCCAAGGTTAAGGGCCATTCGGGCTCTCGTGCGACGGCAAACTCTATGGTAGAGAGGCTAGAGGTGTCAAAATGCCTTATCCATGGCGTACGGGCATGCTTGACTCGATCGGGAGCCAAGGATGCGTTGGAACCGACCATGCGTGCAACATGGTCGTGTGTGCAAATATGGTAGTTTTGGAGCCGTGGAGCCATGGTTAAGGGCCCTTCGGCTCTCGGGTGATGGAAAACTCTATGGTGGAGAGGTGAGAGGCATCAAAATGGCTTAACCATGGTGTACGGGCGTGCTTGACCCGGTGCCGAGAGCCGTAGGATGCACGGGGATCCGGCCGTGCGGCAAAGCACGGTCGTGTGTGCAAATATGGAAGTTACGGAGTCATGGAGTCGTGGTTAAGGGCTGTTTGGGGTGATGACAAACATTGTGGTGGTGAGGCCGAGGCGTTACGGTCGTGCTTGACCTAGTGCCGAGAGCCGTAGGACACGCAGGAATGTCGGTGTTGGCATGACAAAGATAGATTGTCTATGGTGGTTGTTGACATTTCTTAGTGCAATCACTAAAATTGTTACATCCCGGTGGTCACGCTAAGAAACGCCGGGTGATAGTCGTGTTCTATAGATAATATCCGCAAGCGCACGGATCTATCATTGTAGCATTTCACCCGGGGAGTATTCTCGGGGTATCGTTATTTATATTTCCGTAGGAAGGCATGGTGTAAAGGTGTCTAAACATGGATATGGATACTTGACTTCACATCATCGAAATGTGACTTTAGTGCTATACGGGGGTAAGTATAATGGTTACGCAAGATAGTGGACACACATTTGGCCAAACTCAAGGATAAAGTATAAAAGAAAGAATAAACGAATGAACAAAATAAAGAATAAATCTAAGCGGAGCAGGTAGGTCATACATAGCAATGTCATGAATAGCTAATTCATATAGTATACGGGGTTAGAGATGGGTCGAGCCTAAAGTAACAAGGAGACCTCCGGGTGGTCCGGCCGATAGAGGCATTTACAAACTCCTACACGACATGCGGACGTGGGGATTACAAGGGACGACAGGGCTGTCACCACCTGACGCCTACCCCTCAACCGTGGCATGCCATCATATCCGAAGGCTCTCTCGTATCCGGACACCACGTCCGCATATTAGAGAACTACCTACATTCCCCACGGACTCCCACCCTATAGATGGACGAGCTAGAACATAGGCAAACCCGAAGGAACGACGAACCTTTACTCCATTCTCATCGGGACCTCTAATCCTATAAAGTATATGATCATCTAAGAACAACGAAGAACATGCTAAGCAATGATCATAAGAACCTTGGTCTAGTTCATATGAATCAGGTTTAGCAAGAACGCAACTATACTCTAGTTCATGAACAAGGCTACATAGTAAGAACAAGAACTTGAAATAGGAAGAACACTCCATAATAGATTACCAAGTGATGAATCTTCTTCCTAGGATACAAGCCCTCCTTGATAGCTCAACCTAGCTCCTAAGCTACTAGACTAGGCTAAAGAACAAGAGTAGAGGAGAATGGCTCAAATGAATGTGTGTTTGGAAAATACTAATTCTCCCCTTTTATATCTTGAGCAGGTTGGTTCGGAGCTAGATATGGAAGGAACACCGGCGCACCGCCCTCCTTTGCATTGATGGAACCGCCTCCCAGAACGCAGGCCCCTGTCGGGGGGCGCGAGCACGCCCCTTGCGCCAACTGACCTTGGCCGGTGGGCCTCTCTGTCAGTGTGTCGAGGTGGTGTGGTGTTTTGGCCCATTTCGCTCTGGTTGGGCTGTCTCCTACTTGTGCCTCTTTTACGCTTTGCCGGAAAGCGCCTTTTCTGTATAAAATTCCCTGTACTTGGTGTATTTCCTGTAAATGTTGCTAAACTCCAGTACAAGTGGAATTCGGTTAATAGCACAAGTATATGCGTATAAGAACATGTATTTCTCCCTTTTCTATCTTAAGTTGGCGGTTAAAATGTGTCGATAAGGAACGCCAACAAGATCCCCCCAAGCTTACCCTTTGCTCGTCCCGAGCAAAGTTGGGCTTTTGAGTTGTTGATCGGGAGCCGCTTCTACGCCGATCGTATTTCTATTATACCATAGTTATACGCATGTTCTCCACTAAATTTGAATAAACCGGCATTTCTATCCACCCTTTTATTATCTCGCTCCAATGGGGCTTTTTGGCTCCCAAGTCTTGGGCGATTGCAAGGTAGAACAGCACCACAGCCTGTGCTTTTCATTCGTCCAAAGCTTGACCATTCTTCCAAAGGTTTTAAGAATTTTATAAAATAATTCCTAAGTTCCTCAAATGATTCTCTCGATCACCCAATGTGTATAGCAACCTCACCAAAGGCATTTTGAGAATTTGCCTTCTACCTACCACTATAAAGCTGAGAGTGGAGTTTTGGGCAGGTATGTAAGTGGGCATACTTGTATCACATATGTTGTAAGGTCAAGGATCAAACCTTATGAAGATTAAGCCATACACCTTGATTGAGATGTGCAAGTGTGTGGGATGAAAAAATGGTTCCTAACTTTTGAATATTTTTTGCGTACTCCATGCATCATGTCTCTCTTTTATTTGAATGATGATGATGAAGGAAGAGTATGGGCTATGAATGAAACAACTTCTTTCTTTTTTTCTCTTTTCTCTTCTCTTCTTTTCTTTTTTTGAGCGGGGATCTAAAGATTTTCCCGTTGAGTTATTTCACTATCCTATCCTTCTTTCTTTCCTTTTTCTCTTTTTTTTGAATGAATGAATAGCCCATCTCGATGAATGATTAATGAAAATGGAGAGAGATGTAATGATGGAAATGCAATGAGTATTTTTTTGGTGGCTAATGAATGCGTGATCCTTAGATAAGTATCGGCATTTTTATTTGGTGGAAAGGTGGTGCGCAACTCTCGTGTAAGAGTTGGCGGATGGAAAGGGTGCATGTTGTGTGTGACTCTCAGTGTAAGAGTCGGCGTTTATTTGGTGGGTGCAAGTGAATCTCAATCGTGGGTGTAAGGTCATAATCTCGCGTTGGTAACGATTCAACCGAACTCAATGTACGAACAAGCAGCGTATGAAGGTTTTGTACTACAGATAAATCATATGGCTCTGGTGGGTATTTCATAATCATTGAGGAACTTTTCGTTTTTGATTGTTTTGCAAATGAAAACTCCGGAAGTCAAGTCGTACTCTAGAGCAAAATCATAGCGGTGGCTATAGTACTATATCATACCCCGCAATAACTTAGACAAGAGAAAACAAGTGCTCCCACTAAAACAAGTTTTTCAGGATGAGACATTTCTAGCCGATACACCCAAATCTGGAGAAAACAATGTTTATAACTGGGGTATAAAGAAACAAGAGATAGAGCAACCTCATCATTTCAATAAGGGTGAACTACACATTTTTACAAAGACATACTAAGAGGCACGGGAATAAAGATATTTTTTTTTGTTTTGAATGCATAAGAATAGGAATTAAATATGCTAAAGGAAAATAAAATTACTTGGAAAGTAAATATGTAATGCAAGGTACCTTTGTGGGTCCTCCCCCAAGCTAGCATGAAGCTCACTGTCCAGGGTGATATCCCATGAACCTCCAGAACTCCTCATGTTGAGCTTGGTCGTGCTGCATCTGTGCACTCAAGCCGTCCCACCTTTGATCCATATGTGCCTGCCAATCGTGGGTCTCCTACACAAAGGAAGTGAGGGAGTGCTGTATTTTACCTGTCTAGATCTGCAGCTCTCCGATGCGGGTGCCGAGGGCTTCTATCTCGGGGTTGTGTCATGGCTGGACTGGTGGTGGAATATCTTCGTATCGCTGCCTTTGGCGCTCTCACTCGTCCGTGCCCACCTCGGCCCACGCATCTGTGGTCGGCGCGGGAGGTACAAAGTGGTCCCAGCTCCCGCTGCCCTGTGGAGTGTACCCCGTGTAGTCGTGGTAGGGGGCCCATCCTTGGTATTGCTCAGGCTGTGAGGAACTGGGGCCTGCTTCGTCCTTCGCCTTGCCTCGTCGTGTCCTGCTGGTGAGTTCTTCCCTGCGAATATCTTCAGCAGTCATGAGCACAAAGGTTAGTGACTGGCAATTACGCAAATAGTAATCCGGGTTAGGTAACCGGATCCTATTTTCGTAGCCAGGGAAAAAGAAGAAGAGCTCATCCTTTGTGCCATGGGTAGTCAACGTGTGCCCTTGGATCAAAGTGGTCAAATCACAGATGGGTCGAGGAATAGAATGTACTCAACAACCTCACCCTCCAAAAAAACCATAGAGGTGGCAACACGGGTGACAAGAGAAGTGCATAAAACCGGATACTTGTTGCGAACTATGTCTTGCCAATGACGGACGATCTCCCTCACGGGAGATACCTTGATTTTTTTGACAATGGCATAGAGCAACTTGAGTTCGGCCATGCGCACCCATCTAACAACACTAGTGGGGAAGAAAACCATGGACATCCAACGATGCATAAATCTCAAAGTGGGATGATGGATTTGGGTGTTACGGGGTTTGAAAGATCGAACTCAACCCTCTCGAAATCTCTTTCCAAAACTTGTTTCGATCAAAACCGATGGTGGCAAAATCAAGGTCGAGGAAGCATCTTCGATTAAAACCCAAATGAACACTAAGTTCCTTCCAAGTAAGCTCGTGCTCCTCGTTGAACAAGCGAAAAATCACACCATCATCGGTTTCTTGCAAAGTGCTGAGGAACTGTATGGTTAGGAGGCATGAACCTTGTTCCTCTACGGGTTCAATATCCTCCCAACCAATAGACCTCCACACAGGATTGAATTCATCATCCATACCTATGCGGCGGAGGAGGTTGGAGTCGTAGGCTTGAGTGTGGAGGAAGAGACGATCTTTGAGGTGGAAGTAGGCTTGCATCTCTCAACCTTCTTCCAGGTCGAGGTACAGCTTGTCCTCCTCATTCATGACTTGCTCTTGTGGCACTTCCGGTGCCACCTCTTCCTCTCCGGCTCCTTCAACCTCCTCGGGCTGCTGCTCTTCCACGGGTGCCTCGGGAACTTGAGAGCTTGTCTCGCTGAGGTGACGCTTGGAGCGTCTCCTAAGCAAACTCCCGATTCCTGCCAGGGCTCACAAGTAGAGACAGCTTCTTGGGTGTGAAGGGTTAGTAGAGAATGAACTTCTACACCCAAGAGTGCTCTTGCTACTTGCTCTACTCAAAAGATGTTGGAAAAATTGCTTGAAGAATGAAGTGGGGAAGTGAGAGGAGTGAAAGTGAGTGAGTGTCAGAGGGGTGGAGCTCCACCGCCGGCTCCTCCTCTATTTATAGGCCAAACACCCGGCCTTGGGGGTGTGAGCAACGGCTCCTAGCCGTTGGGTGCGGGCAACGAGGCGAGCCGCTCGGCGCGCCGCGCCCTCGGCGCACGCGCGCCAGCTCGGGCCCGCCTGCTGTCCCCCTTTGGCAGGTCGCCCCCAACGGCCATTTCAAAAATGTGGCCGTTGGGGGTTGTTGTCCTGGCCTAAATCTTCCCCAAATTTTGAATTTCCAACAAAATTTGATCAAAAATAAATTTTCAAAAATTATTGTAAAAATAGTTTTT
Organism: Themeda triandra; assembly: GCA_018135685.1. Classification (NCBI taxonomy): domain Eukaryota; kingdom Viridiplantae; phylum Streptophyta; class Magnoliopsida; order Poales; family Poaceae; genus Themeda; species Themeda triandra. The sequence goes on from JAENPR010002897.1 coordinate 20,389, forward strand.
AATAACGAAAAATTTATTTCTTCTAACTAACTTATTTTCAGAATTTTTGGGACAAAAAGTTTTGAAAATAAATTTTATTTTATTTGCTCACAAAAAAGTGAGTGCAAAGAAAAATACTTTTATAAAATAAATAAATATTTTGTAAATAAAGGAAGATTTTTTTTTAAGATAACTGCCGGTTTACCTGTCGGCCAGGGCTCACCAATTTTTAAGTCCGTTGAGCGGGACTTCCTCCCTCATCAATTGTTGCTTGATGATTCACCTGGCCCAGGAGAAGTGGGTCCAGATTTCTTTGCCTTAGTCCTGGGTTGTCGCTTCTTTGGCGGGTTCTTCTTTAATTCTGCTGGTTTGGGATAGCCATTGAATCGAAGATTGATCACCTTTTGCTTGAAGTGAAAACTGGCTATGCCCTTCCCGACATATAGTGCTGCCTTGGTGGTGAAGAGGAATGGTCGACCAAGAATGAGTGGTCCTTCTTCGTGTCCCCGTGTTGAGGATGACAAAATCCCTTTGGGACATACTCATCCGGATCCTAATTAGGATATCCTTTGCTATCCCCTCGGGCTGTGTGATAGTCCGATCTGCCATCTGCATCATAAATGCTGGCGGGGACAGAGGTCCTCCCAACACTTTCTCATATGTTGCCTTGGACATCATGTTGACACTTGCTCCGAGGTCGCAATAGGCATTATCAATGGTGTGTGGGCCTATTGCGATGGTGATAGTCGGTCGGCCTCGATCTCCCTTCTTTTCCAAGACAGAACCCCAACTGGGACATGGCTTACCAGGCCATGTCGAGATCATATTAACTGTTTCAAGTGAGATCTCGGGTTGCCCAGGTATTCCTCCTAAGCCACTATTGTTTGGGAGAGATACAGCTATCTGGGCTAACTGGGTTTCTATCATTTTGTTGAAGCCCAGCTGATCTCTAACGGCAGAAGATAAGCCTTCTATCTTATTATGCTTCCATGAATTTTATCATTGTCGAGCAACTTTTTAGTCAGGTTTTCATTGATCTTGGCTTGCCCAAGGACTAGGTCTTTGAACGAAGGCTGATTTGAGTTATAATTGGAGTTATAATTCGAATTACCTTGGAATGGTGGTCGAGAATAGCCACTGTTTCCTCCTTGTTGTTGGCGAAACCCGTTGTTGATGTATGCTGCTTCTTCACGGGTCTCAGGGAAGTCACCTCCTGAGTGGCCAACATTACCACAGACTTCACAAGTCATGCGAGAGTCCATGGTTTTGACGGAGTCGGGCATGCTAGCTGTAGCACATTCCTCCATCTTCTTGAGGAGTAGCTCTATCTTAGCGGCAAGCATATCAGTCTCCTTGACTGTGTGCATGCCCTTCTGTTGCTTGGTTGGGGTCCTAACTTCCCCCAAGCTTGGTTTTCCACCATTTTGTTGACTAAAGCTGTAGCTTTGTCAACTGTGAGCGATAGGAATGCTCCTCCAGCCGCGGCATCAAGGTGCCCTTTTGACATGGGTGTTAACCCATTGTAGAAATTCTGGAGCACCAGCCACTCCTCCATCCCGTGATGAGGACAATCTTGAATATAATCTTGGAGTCTTTCCCATGCCTCGGGGATGGGTTCATGTCTTTGCGTTTTTGGAAGTTGGTAATTCTTCCTCTTAGGGCATTTGTTTTGCCCATTGGGAAGAATTGGCGAGGAATGCCGCGGAACACTTGTTCCACGTGCTCACCGCTTCTCTATCCTTGTAAAACCACTGCTTCGCCTTCCCTAAGAGGGAGAAGGGAAACAGACGGAGCTTGATGACATTAGCAGATATGTCCTTAATGATGACTGTGTCACAGAGCTCCATGAAGCGTTGCAAATGAGCATTTGCATCCTCATTGGGTAGTCCAGAGAATGGACTAGATTGCACCATCGTGATAGTCCGTCCCCGAGCTCAAAGTTCTTTTCATTGCGTCGACAATGGGCCCCGTGGGCACACGGGCAATAGCGGGAGCTGAGAACTCGTGGATTGACTTCTGGGCCATCTTTGATGGTGTGGATGGTACTGTTTCAACTGTCAGCAGAGCGCCTCTGGATTCGTATCAAAATTCTGGCAAATGAACCAGTCCTGCACTATCCTATTTTCATCCACAATAGACGAAAACATGAAAGTTAGCCTGCATAGACTATGTCCATTTCTAATGAAGTCAATTCATATCCATGTTTATGCTAGATTCTTTTCAATCAATGCCTTCCCCGGCAACGGCGCCAGAAATGCTTGTTCACATTTCTTAGCACAATCACTAGAATTGTTACATCCCAGTGGTCACACCAAGAAACACCAGGTGATAGTCGTGTTCTATAGATAATATCCGCAAGCGCACGGATCTATCATTGTAGCATTTCACCCGGGGAGTATTCTCAGGGTATCGTTATTTATATTTCCCATAGGAAGGCATGGTGTAAAGGTGTCTAAACATGGATATGGATACTTGACTTCACATCATCGAAATGTGACTTTAGTGCTATATAGGGGTAAGTATAATGGTTCTGCAAGATAGTGGACACACATTTGGCCAAACTCAAGGATAAAGTATAAAAGAAAGAATAAACGAATGAACGAATAAAGAATAAATCTAAGCGGAGCAGGTAGGTCATACATAGCAATGTCATGAACAGCTAATTGATATAGTCTACAGGGTTAGAGATGGGTCAGAGCCTAAAGTAACAGGGAGACCCCCGCAGCTGGTCTGCCAGCCGATAGAGGCATTTACAAACTCCTACACGACATGCGGACGTGGGGGATTACAAGGGACGAACAGGGCTGTCACCACCTGCCGCCTACCCCTCAACCGTGGCATGCCGTCATATCCGAAGGCTCTCTCGTATCCGGACACCACGTCCGCATATTAGAGAACTACCTACATTCCCCGCGGACTCCCACCCTACAGATGGACGAGCTAGAACATAGGCAAACCCGAAGGAACGACGAACCATTACTCCATTCTCACCAGGACCTCTAATCCTATAAAGTATATGATCATCTAAGAACAACGAAGAACATGCTAAGCAATGATCATAAGAACCTTGGTCTAGTTCATATGAATCAGGTTTAGCAAGAACGCAACTATACTCTAGTTCATGAACAAGGCTACATAGTAAGAACAAGAACTTGAAATAGGAAGAACACTCCATAATAGATTACCAAGTGATGAATCTTCTTCCTAGGAGACAAGCCCTCCTTGATAGCTCAACCTAGCTCCTAAGCTACTAGACTAGGCTAAAGAACAAGAGTAGAGGAGAATGGCTCAAATGAATATGTGTTTGGAAAATACTAATTTCTCCCCTTTTATATCTTGAGCAGGTCGGTTCGGAGCTAGATATGGAAGGAACACTAGCGCACCGCCCTCCTTTGCATTGATGGAACCGCCTCCAGGAAGCAGGGCCCACCTGTCAGGCTGGAGGGCGCGAGCGCGCCCCTGGCGCGAGCGCGCCAGGTTGGAGCTGCCCCCCAACCGACCTTGGCCGGTGGGCCTCTCCTATCAGGTGTGTCGAGGTGGTGTGGTGTTTTGGCCCATTTCTGCTCTGGTTGGGCCTGTCTCCTACTTGTGCCTCTTTTACGCTTTGCCGAAAAGCGCCTTTTCTGTATAAAATTCCATGTACTTGGTGTATTTCCTGTAAACATTGCTAAACTCCAGGTACAAGTGAGATTCGGTTAATAGCACAAGTATATGCGTATAAGAACATGTATTTCTCCCTTTTCTATCTTAAGTTGGCGGTTAAAATGTGTCGATAAGGACCGCCAACAGTGGTGAGGCCATATGTGTCAAAATGCCTTAACCATGGCATACGGTCATGCTTGACGTAGTCCCGAGAGTTGTAGGACACGCAGGAACCGACTGTGCGGTAGCATAGTCATGTGTGCAAATATGGCAGTTCTCGAGCAGTGGAGCCATGGTTAAGGGCCACTCAGGTTCTCGGGCGGCAACAAACGCTGTGGTAGAGAGGCCAGAGGTGTCAAAATGCCTTAACCATGGCACATGGGCGTGCTTGACTTTGTGCTAGGAGCCGTAGGATGCGGAGGAACCGGCCGTGCGGCAGCAAAGTCGTGTGTGCAAATATGGCAGTTCTGGAGCCGTGGAGCTGAGGTTAAGGGCCGTTCAGGCACTCGAGCGACGGCAAACGCTATGGTAGAGAGGCTAGAGGTGTCAAAATGCCTTAACCATGGCGTACGGGCATGCTTGACTCAGTGCCGGGAGCCATAGGACGCGTTGGAACCGACCGTGCGACAGCATGGTCGTGTGTGCAAACATGGCAGTTTTGGAGCCGCGGAGCCGTGGTTAAGGGCCCTTCAGGCTCTCGGGTGATGGAAAACTCTATGGTATAGAGGTGAGAGGCATCAAAATGGCTTAACCATGGCGTACGGGCGTGCTTGACCCGGTGCCGAGAGCCGTAGGATGCACAGGATCCGGCCGTGCGGCAGCACAATCGTGTGTGCAAATATGGATGTTCTGGAGTCATGGAGCTGTGGTTAAGGGGAGTTCGGGCTGTCGGGTGATGACAAACATTATGGTGGTGAGGCCAGATGCGTCAAAATGCCTTAACCAAGTCATACGGTCGTGCTTGACCTAGTGCCGAGAGTTGTAGGACACGCAGGAACCGGCTGTGCGGTAGCATAGTCGTGTGTGCAAATATGGCAGTTCTAGAGCAGTGGAGCCATGGTTAAGGGCCTCTCGGGTTCTCGGGTGGCAAAAAACGCTGTCATAGAGAGGCCAGAGGTGTCAAAACGCCTTAACCATGGCGCATGGGCGTGCTTGACTTTGTGCTAGGAGCGTAGGACGCGCAGGAACCGGCCGTGCGGCAGCAAAGTCGTGTGTGCAAATATGGCAGTTCTGGAGCCGTGGAGCCGAGGTTAAGGGCCGTTCGGGCACTCGAGCGATGGCAAACGCTATGGTAGAGAGGCTAGAGGTGTCAATGCCTTAACCATGGGCGTAGGGCATGCTTGACTCAGTGCCGGGAGCCATAGGACGCGTTGGAACCGACCGTGCGGCAGCATGGTTGTGTGTGCTAATATGGTAGTTTTGGAGCCGTGGAGCCGTGGTTAAGGGATCTTCAGGCTCTCAGGTGATGGAAAACTCTATGGTGGAGAGGTGAGAGGCATCAAAATGGCTTAACCATGGCGTACGGGCGTGCTTAACCCGGTGCCAAGAGCCGTAGGATGCACAGGATCCGGCCGTGCGGCAGCACAGTCATGTGTGCAAATATGGAAGTTCCGGAGTTGTGGAGTTGTGGTTAAGGGCCGTTCGGGCTCTTGGGTGATGACAAACATTGTGGTATAGAGGCCAGAGGCGTCAAAACACCTTAACCATGGCATACGGTCGTGTGCTTGACCTAGTGCCGAGAGCTGTAGGACACGCAGGAACCGGCTGTGCGGTAGCATAGTCGTGTGTGTAAATATGGCAGTTCTAGAGCTGTGGAGCCATGGTTAAGGGCCATTCGGGTTCTCGGGTGGTAACAAACGCTGTGGTGGAGAGGCCAAAGGTGTCAAAACACCTTAACCATGGCGCTTGGGCGTGCTTGACTTGGTGCCAGGAGCCGTAGGACGCGCAGCAACCGGCCGTGCGGCAGCAAAGTCATGTGTGCAAATATGGCAGTTCTGGAGCCGTGGAGCCGAGGTTAAGGGCCATTCAGGCTCTCGTGCGATGGCAAACGCTATGGTAGAGAGGCTAGAGGTTTCAAAATGCCTTAACCATGGTGTACGGGCATGCTTGACTCAGTGCTAGTAGCTATAGGATGTGTTGGAACCGACCGTGTGACAGCATGGTCGTGTGTGCAAATATGGCAGTTTTGGAGCCGTGGAGCCGTGGTTAAGGGCCCTTCAGGCTCTCGGGTGATGGAAAACTCTATGGTAGAGAGGTGAGAGGCATCAAAATGGCTTAACCATGGCGTACGGGCGTGCTTGACCGGTGCCGAGAGCCGTAGGATGCACGGGGATCCGGCCGTGCGCGGCAAGATCGTGTGTGCAAATATGGATGCGGAGTCATGGAGCTGTGGTTAAGGGAGTTCGGGCTGTCGGGTGATGACAAACATTATGGTGGTGAGGCCAGATGCGTCAAAATGCCTTAACCAAGTCATACGGTCGTGCTTGCCCTAGTGCCGAGAGTTGTAGGACACGCAGGAACCGGCGTGCGGTAGCATAGTCGTGTGTGCAAATATGGCGGTTCTAGAGCGGTGGAGCCATGGTTAAGGGCCTCTCGGGTTCTCGGGTGGCAAAAACGCTGTCATAGAGAGGCGGGAGGTGTCAAAACGCCTTAACCATGGTGCATGGGCGTGCTTGACTTTGTGCTAGGAGCGTAGGACGCGCAGGAACCGGCCGTGCGGCAGCAAAGTCGTGTGTGCAAATATGGCAGTTCTGGAGCCGTGGAGCCGAGGTTAAGGGCCGTTCGGGCACTCGAGCGATGGCAAACGCTATGGTAGAGAGGCTAGAGGTGTCAAAATGCCTTAACCATGGGCGTAGGGCATGCTTGACTCAGTGCCGGGAGCCATAGGACGCGTTGGAACCGACCGTGCGGCAGCATGGTTGTGTGTGCTAATATGGTAGTTTTGGAGCCGTGGAGCCGTGGTTAAGGGATCTTCAGGCTCTCGGGTGATGGAAAACTCTATGGTGGAGAGGTGAGAGGCATCAAAATGGCTTAACCATGGCGTACGGGCGTGCTTAACCCGGTGCCAAGAGCCGTAGGATGCACAGGATCCGGCCGTGCGGCAGCACAGTCGTGTGTGCAAATATGGAAGTTCCGGAGTTGTGGAGTTGTGGTTAAGGGCCGTTCGGGCTCTTGGGTGATGACAAACATTGTGGTATTGAGGCCAGAGGTGTCAAAACGCCTTAACCATGGCATACGGTCGTGTGCTTGACCTAGTGCCGAGAGCTGTAGGACACGCAGGAACCGGCTGTGCGGTAGCATAGTCGTGTGTGTAAATATGGCAGTTCTAGAGCTGTGGAGCCATGGTTAAGGGCCATTCGGGTTCTCGGGCGGCAACAAACGCTGTGGTGGAGAGGCCAAAGGTGTCAAAACGCCTTAACCATGGCGCTTGGGCGTGCTTGACTTGGTGCCAGGAGCCGTAGGACGCGCAGCAACCGGCCGTGCGGCAGCAAAGTCATGTGTGCAAATATGGCAGTTCTGGAGCCGTGGAGCCGAGGTTAAGGGCCATTCGGGCTCTCGTGCGATGGCAAACGCTATGGTAGAGAGGCTAGAGGTTTCAAAATGCCTTAACCATGGTGTACGGGCATGCTTGACTCAAAGTGCTAGTAGCTATAGGATGTGTTGGAACCGACCGTGTGACAGCATGGTCGTGTGTGCAAATATGGCAGTTTTGGAGCCGTGGAGCCGTGGTTAAGGGCCCTTCAGGCTCTCGGGTGATGGAAAACTCTATGGTGGAGAGGTGAGAGGCATCAAAATGGCTTAACCATGGTGTACGGGCGTGCTTGACCCGATGCCGAGAGCCGTAGGGTGCACAGGATCCGGCCGTGCGGCAGCACAGTCGTGTGTGCAAATATGGATGTTCTGGAGTCGTGGAGCTGTGGTTAAGGGCCGTTCGGGCTGTCGGGTGATGACAAACATTGTGGTGGTGAGGCCAGATGTGTCAAAATGCCTTAACCATGGCATACGGTCGTGCTTGACCTAGTGCCGAGAGTTGTAGGACACGCAGGAACCGGCTGTGCGGTAGCATAGTCATGTGTGCAAATATGGCAGTTCTAGAGCAGTGGGGCCATGGTTAAGGGCCACTCGGGTTCTCGGGCGGCAACAAATGCTGTGGTAGAGAGGCCAGAGGTGTCAAAACACCTTAACCATGGCGCATGGGCGTGCTTGACTTTGTGCTAGGAGCCGTAGGACGCGCAGGAACCGGCCGTGCGGCAGCAAAGTCGTGTGCGCAAATATGGCAGTTCTGGTGCCGTGGAGCCGAGGTTAAGGGCCGTTCGGGCACTCGAGCGACAGCAAACGCTATGGTAGAGAGGCCAGAGGTGTCAAAATGCCTTAACCATGGCGTACGGGCATGCTTGACTCAGTGCCAGGAGCCATAGGACGCGTTGGAATCGACCGTGCGGCAGCATGGTCGTGTGTGCAAATATGGTAGTTTTGGAGCCGTGGAGCCGTGGTTAAGGGATCTTCAGGCTCTCGGGTGATGGAAAACTCTATGGTGGAGAGGTGAGAGGCATCAAAATGGCTTAACCATGGCGTACGGGCGTGCTTGACCCGGTGCCAAGAGCCGTAGGATGCACAGGATCCGGCCATGCGGCAGCACCGTCGTGAGTGCAAATATGGAAGTTCCGGAGTCGTGGAGCAGTGGTTAAGGGCCGTTCGGGCTCTCGGGTGATGACAAACATTGTGGTGGTGAGGCCAGAGGCATCAAAACGCCTTAACCATGGCATACGGTCGTGTGCTTGACCCAGTGCCAAGAGCTGTAGGACACGCAGGAACCGGCTGTGCGGTAGCATAGTCGTGTGAGTAAATATGACAGTTCTACAGCTGTGGAGCCATGGTTAAGGGCCATTCAGGTTCTCGGGTGGCAACAAACGCTGTGGTGGAGAGGCCAGAGGTGTCAAAACACCTTAACCATGGTCCATGGGCGTGCTTGACTTGGTGCCAGGAGCCGTAGGACACGCAGGAACCGGCCGTGCGACAGCAAAGTCGTGTGTGCAAATATGCCAGTTCTGGAGCCGTGGAGCCGAGGTTAAGGGCCGTTCGGGCACTTGAGCGACGGCAAACACCATGGTAGAGAGGCCAGAGGTGTCAAAATGCCTTAACCATGGCGTACGGGCATGCTTGACTCAGTGCCAGGAGCCATAGGACGCGTCGGAACCGACCGTGCGGCAGCATGGTCGTGTGTGCAAATATGGTAGTTTTGGAGCTGTGGAGCCGTGGTTAAGGGATATTCAGGCTCTCGGGTGATGGAAAACTCTATGGTGGAGAGGTGAGAGGCATCAAAATGGCTTAACCATGGTGTACGGGCGTGCTTAACCCGGTGCCAGAGAGCCGTACGATGCACAAGATCCGGCCGTGCGGCAGCACAGTCGTGTGTGCAAATATGGAAGTTCCGGAATCGTGGAGCTGTGGTTAAGGGCCGTTCGGGCTCTTGGGTGATGACAAACATTTTGGAGGTGAGGCCAGAGGCGTCAAAATGCCTTAACCATGGCATACGGTCGTGTGCTTGACCTAGTGCCGAGAGCTGTAGGACACGCAGGAACCGGTTGTGCGGTAGCATAGACGTGTGTGTAAATATGGCAGTTCTAGAGCTGTGGAGCCATGGTTAAGGGCCATTCGGGTTCTCGGGCGGCAACAAACGCTGTGGTGGAGAGGCCAGAGGTGTCAAAATGCCTTAACCATGGTGCATGGGCGTGCTTGACTTGGTGCCAGGAGCCGTAGGACGCGCAGCAACCGGCCGTGCGGCAGCAAAGTCTTGTGTGCAAATATGGCTGTTCTGGAGCCGTGGAGCCGAGGTTAAGGGCCATTAGGGCTCTCGTGCGACGGCAAATGCTATGTTAGAGAGGCTAGAGGTGTCAAAATGCCTTAACCATGGTGTACGGGCATGCTTGACTCAGTGCCGGGAGCCATAGGACGCGTTGGAACCGACCGTGCGACAGCATGGTCGTGTGTGCAAATATGGCAGTTTTGGAGCCGTGGAGCCATGGTTAAGGGCCCTTCAGGCTCTCGGGTGATGGAAAACTCTATGGTGGAGAGGTGAAAGGCATCAAAATGGCTTAACCATGGCGTACGGGCATGCTTGACCCGGTGCCGAGAGCTGTAGGATGCACAAGATTCGACCGCGCGGTAGCACAGTCGTGTGTCCAAATATGGATGTTCTGGAGTCGTGGAGCTGTGGTTAAGGGCCGTTCGGGCTGTCGGGTGATGACAAATATTGTGGTGGTGAGGCCAGATGCGTCAAAACGCCTTAACCATGGCATACGGTCGTGCTTGACCTACTACCAAGAGTTGTAGGACACGCAGGAACCGACTGTGCGGTAGCATAGTCGTGTGTGCAAATATGGCAGTTCTAGAGTAGTGGAGCCATGGTTAAGGGCCACTCGGGTTCTCGGGCAGCAACAAACGCTGTGGTAGAGAGGCCAGAGGTGTCAAAATGCCTTAACCATGGCGCATGGGCATGCTTGACTTTGTGCTAGGAGCCGTAGGACGCGCAGGAACCGGCCGTGCGGCAGCAAAGTCGTGTGTGCAAATATGCCAGTTCTGGAGCCGTGGAGCCGAGGTTAAGGGCCGTTCAGGCACTCGAGCAACGGCAAATGCTATGGTAGAGAGGCCAGAGGTGTCAAAATGCCTTAACCATGGCGTACGGGCATGCTTGACTCAGTGCCGGGAGCCATAGGACGCGTTGGAACCGACCGTGCGGCAGCATGGTCGTGTGTGCAAATATGGTAGTTTTGGAGCCGTGGAGCCGTGGTTAAGGGATCTTCAAGCTCTCGGGTGATGGAAAACTCTATGGTGGAGAGGTGAGAGGCATCAAAATGGCTTAACCATGGCGTACGGGCGTGCTTAACCAGGTGCCAAGAGCCGTAGGATGCACAGGATCCGGCCGTGCGGCAGCACAGTCGTGTGTGCAAATATGGAAGTTCTGGAGTCATGGAGCTGTGGTTAAGGGCCGTTCGGGCTCTCAGGTGATGACAAAAATTGTGGTGGTGAGGCCAGAGGCGTCAAAATGCCTTAACCATGGCATACGGTCGTGCTTGACCTAGTGCCGAGGCATAGTCATGTGTGTAAATATGGCAGTTCTAGAGCTGTGGAGCCATGGTTAAGGGCCATTCGGGTTCTCGGGCGGCAACAAACGCTGTGGTGGAGAGGCCAGAGGTGTCAAAACACCTTAACCATGGCGCATGGGCGTGCTTGACTTGGTGCTAGGAGCCGTAGGACGCGCAGGAACCGGCCGTGCGGCAGCAAAGTCGTGTGTGCAAATATGGTAGTTCTGGTGCCGTGGAGCCGAGGTTAAGGGCCGTTCGGGCCCTCGAGCAACGGCAAACGCTATGGTAGAGAGGTCAGAGGTGTAAAAATGCCTTAACCATGGCGTACGGGCATGCTTGACTCTGTGCCGGGAGCCATAGGACGCGTTGGAACCGACCGTGCGGCAGCATGGTCCTGTGTGCAAATATGGTAGTTTTGCAGCCGTGGAGCCATGGTTAAGAGCCCTTCCGGCTCTCGGGTGATGGAAAACTCTATGGTGGAGAGGTGAAAGGCATCAAAATGGTTTAACCATGGCGTACGGGCATGCTTGACCCGGTGCCGAGAGCCGTAGTATGCACAGGATCCGGCTGTGCGGCAGCACAGTCGTGTGTGCAAATATGGAAGTTCTGGAGTCGTGGAGCTGTGGTTAAGGGCCGTTCGGGCTCTCAGGTGATGACAAACATTGTTGTGGTGAGGCCAGAGGCGTCAAAATGCCTTAACCATGGCATACGGTCGTGCTTGTCCTAGTGCTGAGAGCTGTTGGACACGCAGGAACCGGCTGTGCGGTAGCATAGTAGTGTGTGTAAATATGGTAGTTCTAGAGCTGTGGAGCCATGGTTAAGGGCCATTTGGGTTCTCAAGCGGCAACAAACGCTGTGGTAGAGAGGCCAGAGGTGTCAAAATGCCTTAACCATGGTGCATGGGTGTGCTTGACTTTGTGCTAGGAGCCGTAGGACGCGCAGGAACTGGCCGTGCGGCAGCAAAGTTGTGTGTGCAAATATGGCAGTTCTGGAGCCGTGGAGCCGAGGTTAAGGGCCGTTCGGGCACTCGAGCGATGGCAAATGCTATGGTAGAGAGGCCAGAGGTGTCAAAATGCCTTAACCATGGCGTACGGGCGACTCAGTGCCGGGAGCCATAGGACGCGTTGGAACCGACCGTGCGGCAGCACAGTCGTGTGTGCAAATATGGAAGTTCTAGAGTCGTGGAGCTATGGTTAAGGCCTGTTCGGGCTGTCGGGTGATGACAAATATTGTGGTGGTGAGGCCAGAGGCATCAAAATGCCTTAACCAAGGCATACGGTCATGCTTGATCTAGTGCCGAGAGCTGTAGGACACACAGGAACCGGCTGTTCGGTAGCATAGTCGTGTGTGCAAATATGGCAGTTCTAGATCTGTGGAGCCATGGTTAAGGGCCATTCGGGTTCTCAGGCGGCAACAAACATTGTGGTGGAGAGGCCAGAGGTGTCAAAACACCTTAACCATGGCTCATGGGCGTGCTTGACTTTGTGCCAGGAGCCGTAGGACGCGCAGGAACCGGTCGTGCGGTAGCAAAGTCATGTGTGCAAATATGGTAGTTCTGGAGCCGTGGAGCTGAGGTTAAGGGCCGTTCGGGCTCTCGAGCGATGGCAAATGCTATGGTAGAGAGGCCAGAGGTGTCAAAATGCCTTAACCATGCGTACGAGCATGCTTGACTCAGTGCCGGGAGCCATAGGACGCGTTGGAACTGACCGTGGGGCAGCATGGCGTGTGTGCAAATATGGTAGTTTTGGAGCCGTGGAGCCGTGGTTAAGGGACCTTCAGGCACTCGGGTGATGGAAAACTCTATGGTGGAGAGGTGAGAGGCATCAAAATGGCTTAACCATAGCGTATGGGCGTGCATGACCCGGTGCTGACATCCGTAGGATGCACAGGATCCGGCTGTGCGGCAGCACAGTCGTGTGTGCAAATATGGAAGTTCTGGAGTCGTGGCGCTAAGGTTAAGGGCCGTTCGGGCTCTCGGGTGATGACAAACATTGTGGTGGTGAGGCTAGAGGCGTCAAAACGCCTTAACCATGGCATACGGTCGTGCTTGTCCTAGTGCCGAGAGCTGTAGGACACGCAGGAACCGGCTGTGCGGTAGCATAGTCGTGTGTGTAAATATGGCAGTTCTAGAGCTGTGGAGCCATGGTTAAGGGCCATTCGGGTTCTCGGGCGGCAACAAACGCTGTGGTGGAGAGGCCAGAGGTGTCAAAACGCCTTAACCATGGCGCACGGGCGTGCTTGACTTGGTGCCCGAAGCCGTAGGACGCGCAGGAACCGGCCGTGCGGCAGCAAAGTCATCTGTGCAAATATGGCAGTTCTGGAGCCGTGGAGCCGAGGTTAAGGGCCATTCGGGCTCTCGTGCGATGGCAAAGGCTATGGTAGAGAGGCTAGAGGTGTCAAAATGCCTTAACCATGGCGTACGGGCATGCTTGACTCTGTGCCGGGAGCCATAGGACGCGTTGGAACCGACCGTGCGGCAGCATAGTCGTGTGTGTAAATATGGCAGTTTTGGAGCCGTGGAGCCATGGTTAAGGGCTCTTCAGGCTCTCGGGTGATGGAAAACTCTATGGTGGAGAGGTGAGAGGCATCAAAATGGCTTAACCATGGCGTACGGGCGTGCTTAACCCGGTGCCGAGAGCCGTAGGATGCATAGGGTCCGGCCGTGCGGCAGCACAGTCGTGTGTGCAAATATGGAAGTTCCGGAGTCATGGAGCTGTGGTTAAGGGCCGTTCAGGCTCTCAAGTGATGACAAACATTGTGGTGGTGGGGCCAGAGGCGTCAAAACGCCTTAACCATGGCATACGGTCATGTGCTTGACCTAGTGCCAGCTCGGGTGATGACAAACATTGTGGTGGTGAGGCCAAAGGCGTCAAAACGCCTTAACCATGGCATACGGTCGTGCTTGACCTAGTGCCGAGAGCTGTAGGACACGCAGGAACCGGCTGTGCGGTAGCATAGTCGTGTGTGTAAATATGGCAGTTCTAGAGCTGTGGAGCCATGGTTAAGGGTCATTCGGGTTCTTGGGCGGCAACAAACGCTGTGGTGGAGAGGCCAGAGGTGTCAAAATGCCTTAACCATGGCGCATAGGCATACTTGACTTTGTGCTAGGAGCCGTAGGACGCGCAGGAACCGGCCGTGCGGCAGCAAAGTCGTGTGTGCAAATATGGCAACTCTGGAGCCGTGGAGCCGAGGTTAAGGGCCGTTCGGGCTCTCGAGCGATGGCAAACGCTATGGTAGAGAGGCTAGAGGTGTCAAAATGCCTTAACCATGGCGTGCGGGCATGCTTGACTCAGTGCCGGGAGCCATAGGACGCGTTGGAACCGACCGTGCGGCAGCATGGTCGTGTGTGCAAATATGGTAGTTTTGGAGCCGTGGTGCCATGGTTAAGGGCCCTTCAGGCTCTCGGGTGATGGAAAACTCTATGGTGGAGAGGTGAGAGGCATCAAAATGGCTTAACCATGGTGTACGGGCGTGCTTAACCCGGTGCCAAGAGCCGTAGAATGCACAGGATCTGGCCATGCAGCAGCACAGTCGTGTGTGCAAATATGGAAGTTCCGGAGTCGTGGAGCTGTGGTTAAGGGCCGTTTGGGCTCTTGGGTGATGGCAAACATTGTGGTGGTCAGGCCAGAGGCATCAAAACACCTTAACCATGGCATACGGTCGTGCTTGACCTAGTAACAAGAGTTGTAGGACACGCAGGAACCGGCTGTGCGGTAGCATAGTCGTGTGTGTAAATATGGCAGTTCTAGAGCTGTGGAGCCATGGTTAAGGTCCACTCGGGTTCTTGGGCGGCAACAAACGCTATGGCGGAGAGGCCAGATGTGTCAAAACGCCTTAACCATGGCCCATGGGTGTGCTTGACTTGGTGCCAGGAGCCGTAGGACGCGCAGGAACTTGCCGTGCGGTAGCAAAGTCGTGTGTGCAAATATGGCATTTCTGGAGCAATGGAGTCAAGGTTAAGGGCTGTTCGGGCTCTCGAGCGATGGCAAACGCTATGGTAGAGAGGCTAGAGGTGTCCAACCAATCCACCACCGATAGTTGATGGCACGTTGTCAACACCTCCGGCCCGGTCCCAACCAAAGGAGACATCGGCATAACACGGATCTACTCCATTTGATCCATCAACAAGACATGAGGTTGACCGAAACCCATGCCAACCGAGTCGCTCAGACGACGCGTTAGGGCCGATCTACAACTCGCGCGACAACAAATCCCTAATCCGTTGACACGGCGGAACAACCATCGTAGAGTCACTTTCGGACGCCCCGAGCGGCCACGCTGGCCGATGAATCTACAATGACGAGTTCCAACAAATCCTGCGTGGCAACCATACACGGCCGAGATGGCGGCGTAAACTCACAGCGCTCCGACCACGGTCGATCATCATGCGCGGTGGTCGGAGAGGCCAATAGAGCAACATCGCGAATCCTGGCCAACATACAAGATCGAGAGAGGGACTTCACGGCAAGCCTCACGGGACAACAAGAGTCCGAGATCGTACAACACAAACTACCCGAAACAATGTACCAAGTCGGAGTTACGT
>JAENPR010002180.1:0-22500 GCA_018135685.1 Themeda triandra
GGCCTGGGCCCAGGCCTGGGCCTGGGCCTGGGCCTGGGCCTGGGCCTGGGCCTGGGCCTGGCCTAGGCCTGGGCCTGGGCTGCAGGCCAGGCCTGGGCCTGGGCCTGGGCCTGGGCCTAGGCCTGGGCCTGGGCCTGGGCCTGGGCCTAGGCCCTGGGCCCTGGGCCTGGGCCTGGCCTGGGCCTGGGCCCAGCCCTGAGGCCTGGGCCCTGGGCCTGGGCCTGGCCCTGGGCCTGGGCCTGGGCCTGGGCCTGGGCCTGGGCCTGGGCCTGGGCCTGGGCCTGGGCCAGGCCTGGGCCTGGGCCTGGGCCCAGGCCTGGGCCTGGGCCTGGGCCTGGGCCTGGGGGCCTGGGCCTGGGCCTGGGCCTGGGCCTGGGCCTGGGCCTGGGCCTGGGCCTGGGCCTGGGCCCTGGGCCTGGGCCTGGGCCTGGGCCTGGGCCTGGGCCTGGGCCACAGGCCCTGGGCCTGGGCCTGGGCCTGGGCCTGGCCCTGGGCCTGGGCCTGGGCCTGGGCCTGGGCCTGGGCCTGGGCCTGGGCCTGGGCCTGGGCCCTGGGCCAGGCCCTGGGCCTGGGCCTGGGCCTGGGCCTGGGCCTGGGCCTAGGCCTGGGCCTGAGGCCTGGGCCTGGGCCTGGGCCTGGGCCACAGGCCTGGCCTGGGCCTGGGCCTAGGCCTGGGCCTGGGCCTGGGCCTGGGCCTGGGCCTGGGCCTGGGCCTGGGCCCTGGCCTGGGCCTGGGCCTGGGCCTGGCCCTGGGCCCTGGGCCTGGGCCTGGGCCTGAGCCTGGGCCACAGGCCTGGGCCTGGGGGCCTGAGGCCTGGGCCTGGGCCTGGGCCTGGGCCACAGGCCCAGGCCTGGGCCAGGCCTGGGCCAGGCCCTGGCCTGGGCCTGGGCCAGGCCTGGGCCCTGGGCCTGGCCCTGGGCCTGCCTGGGCCTAGGCCTGGGCCAGGCCTGGGCCTGGGCCTGGGCCTGAGGCCCTGGGCCCTAGGCCCTGGGCCCTGGGAGGCCTGGGCCTAGGCCTGAGCCTGGGCCCTGGGCCTGGGCCTGGGCCTGGGCCCTGAGGCCTGGGCCTGGGCCTGGGCCTGGGCCCTGAGCCTGGGCCCTAGGCCTGGGCCTGGGCCTGGGCCTGGGCCTGGGCCTGGGCCTGGGCCCTGGGCCTGGGCCAGGCCTGGGCCTGGGCCTGGCCCTGGCCCAGGCCTGGGCCTGGGCCTGCAGGCCTGGGCCTGGGCCCTGGGCCCTGGGGGCCCTGGGCCTGAGGCCTGGGCCTGGGCCTGGGCCCTGGGCCTGGGCCTGGGCCTGGGCCTGGGCCTGGGCCTGGGCCAGGCCTGGGGGCCTGGGCCTGGGCCTGGGCCTGGGCCTGGGCCTGGGCCTGGGCCTGGGCCTGGGCCCAGGCTGAGGCCTGGGCCTGGGCCTGGGCCTGGGCCTGGGCCTGGGCCCTGGGCCTGGGCCCTGGGCCTGGGCCTGGGCCTGGGCCTGGGCCTGGGCCTGCCTGGGCCTGGGCCTGGGCCTGGGCCTGGGCCTGGGCCTGCAGGCCTGGGCCTGGGCCTGGGCCTGGGCCTGGGCCCTGGGCCTGGCCTGGGCCAGGCCCTGGGCCCTGGGCCTGGGCCCTGGCCCTGGGCCTGGGCCTGGGCCTAGGCCCTGCCTGGGCCTGGGCCTGCCTGGGCCTGGGCCTGGGCCTGGGCCTGGGCCTGGGCCCTGGGCCTGGGCCTGGGCCTAGGCCTGGGCCCTGGGCCTGGGCCCTGGGCCTGGGCCTGGGCCTGGGCCTGGGCCCTGGGCCCTGGGCCTGGGCCTGGGCCTGGGCCTGGGCCTGGGCCTGGGCCTGGGCCAGCCTGGGCCTGGGCCCTGGCCTGGGCCAGGCCTGGGCCTGGGCCTGGGCCCTGAGGCCTGGGCCTGGGCCCTGGGCCCTGGGCCTGGGCCCTGGGCCTGGGCCTGGGCCTGGGCCTGGGCCTGGGCCTGGGCCTGGGCCTGGGCCTGGGCCTAGGCCTGGGCCTGGGCCTGGGCCTGGGCCTGGGCCTGGGCCTGGGCCTGGGCCCTGGGCCTGGGCCTGGGCCTGGGCCTGGGCCTGCCTGGGCCTGGGCCCAGGCCTGGGCCTGGGCCCTGGGCCCTGGGCCCAGGCCTGGGCCCTGGGCCTGGGCCCTGGGCCTAGGCCTGGGCCTGGGCCTGGGCCTGGGCCTGGGCCCTGGGCCTGGGCCTGGGCCTGGGCCTGGGCCCTGGGCCCTGGGGGGCCCTGGGCCCTGGGCCTGGGCCCTGGGCCTGGGCCCCTGGGCCTGGGCCTGGGCCTGGGGGCCCTGGGCCTGGGCCTGGGCCTGGGCCTGGGCCTGGGCCCTGGGCCTGAGCCTGGGCCTGGGCCTGGGCCTGGGCCCCAGGCCCTGGGCCCTGGGCCCTAGGCCTGGGCCCAGGCCTGGCCCTGGGCCTGGGCCTGGGCCTGGGCCTGGGCCTGGGCCCCTGGGCCTGGGCCCTGGGCCTGGGCCTGCCCTAGGCCTGGGCCTGGGCCTGGGCCTGGGCCTGGGCCTGGGCCTGGGCCTGGGCCTGGGCCTGGGCCTGGGCCTGGGCCTGGGCCTGGGCCTGGCCTGGGCCTGGAGGCCTGGGCCCTGGGCCTGGGCCTGGGCCTGGGCCTGGGCCTGGCCTGGGCCTGGGCCACAGAAGCCTGGGCCTGGGCCTGGGCCTGGGCCACAGGCCCTGGGCCTGGGCCTGGGCCTGGGCCTGGGCCTGGGCCTGGGCCTGAGGCCTGGGCCTGGGCCTGGGCCTGGGCCTGGGCCCTGGGCCCTGGGCCTGGGCCTGGGGGCCTAGGCCTGGGCCAGGCCTGGGCCCTGGGCCTGGGCCTGGGCCTGGGCCTGGGCCTGGGCCTGGGCCTGGGCCCTGGGCCTGGGCCTGGGCCTGGGCCTGGGCCAGGCCTGGGCCTGGGCCTGGGCCTGGGCCTAGGCCTGGGCCTGGGCCCTGGGCCTGGGCCTAGGCCTGGGCCTAGGCCCTAGGCCTGGGCCTGGGCCCTGGGCCTGGGCCTGGCCCTGGGCCTGGGCCTGGGCCTGGGCCTGGGCCCTGGGCCTGGGCCCTGGGCCCTGGGCCTGGGCCTGGGCCTGGGCCTGGGCCCAGGCCTGGGCCTGGGCCTGGGCCTGGGCCCTGGGCCTGGGCCTGGGCCTGGCCTGGGCCTGGGCCCTGGGCCTGGGGGCCCTGGGCCTGGGGGCCTGGGCCTGGGCCCTGGGCCTGGGCCTGGGCCTGGGCCTGAGGCCTGGGCCTGGGCCTGGGCCTAGGCCTGGGCCTGGGCCTGGGCCAGGCCTGGGCCTGGGCCTGGGCCTGGGCCTGGGCCCTGGGCCTGGGCCTGGGCCTGGGCCTGGGCCTGGGCCTGGGCCTGGGCCCTGGGCCTGGGCCCTGGGCCTGGGCCTGGGCCTGCCAGGCCTGGGCCTGAGGCCTGGGCCTGGGCCTGGGCCCAGGCCTGGGCCTGGGCCTAGGCCTGGGCCTGGGCCCTGGGCCCTGCAGGCCTGGGCCTGGGCCTGGGCCTGGGAGGCCTGGGCCTGGGCCTGGGCCTGGGCCTGGGCCTGGGCCTGGGCCTGGGCCTGGGCCTGGGCCTGGGCCACAGGCCTGGGCCTGGGCCTGGGCCTGGGCCTGGGCCTGGGCCTGGGCCTGCAGGCCTGGGCCTGGGCCTGGGCCTGGGCCTGGGCCTGGGCCAGGCCCTGGGCCCTGGGCCCAGGCCCTGGGCCTGGGCCTGGGCCTGGGCCTAGGCCTGGGCCTGGGCCTGGGCCTGGGCCTGGGCCTGGCCTGGGCCAGGCCTGGGCCTGGGCCTGGGCCTGGGCCTGGGCCTGGGCCTGGGCCCTGGGCCTGGGCCTGAGCCTGGGCCTGGGCCTGGGCCTGGGCCTGGGCCTGGGCCAGGCCTGAGGCCACAGGCCTGGGCCTGGGCCTGGGCCTGGGCCTGGGCCTGGGCCTGGGCCTGGGCCTGGGCCTGGGCCTGGGCCTAGGCCCTGGGCCAGGCCTGGGCCTGGGCCTGGGCCTGGGCCTGGGCCTGGGCTGGGCCTGGGCCTGGGCCTGGGCCTGGGCCTGGGCCTGGGCCTAGGCCTGGGCCTGGGCCTGGGCCTGGGCCTGAGCCTGGGCCTGGGCCTGGGCCTGGGCCTGGGCCTGCCACAGGCCTGGGCCTAGGCCTGGGGGCCTGGGCCCAGGCCTGGGCCTGGGCCTGGGCCACTGAGCCTGGGCCCAGGCCTGGGCCTGGGCCTGGGCCTGGGCCTGGGCCTAGGCCCTGCAGGCCTGGGCCTGGGCCTGGGCCTGGGCCTGGGCCTGGGCCGCAGGCCCTGGGCCTGGCCTGGGCCTGGGGGCCTGGGCCAGGCCAGGCCCTGGGCCTGGGCCTGAGCCCTGGCCCTGGGCAGGCCTGGGCCTGGGCCTGGGCCCTGGGCCTGGGCAGGCCTGGGCCCTGGGCCTGGGCCAGGCCTGGGCCTGGGCCTGGGCCTGGGCCTGGGCCTGGGCCAGGCCTGGGCCTGGGCCAGGCCTGGGCCCAGGCCTGGGCCTGGGCCCTGGGCCTGGGCCTGGGCCTGGGCCTGGGCCTGGGGGCCTGGGCCTGGGCCTGGGCCTGGGCCTGGAGGCCTGGGCCTGGGCCTGGGCCTGGGCCTGGGCCTGGGCCTGGGCCTGGGCCTGGGCCTGGGCCCTGGGCCTGGGCCTGGGCCTAGGGGCCTGGGCCTGGGCCTGGGCCTGAGGCCTGGGCCTGGGCCCTGGGCCTGGGCCTGGGCCTGGGCCCTAGGCCTGGGCCTGGGCCTGGGCCTGGGCCTGGGCCCTGGGCCTGGGCCTGGGCCTGGGCCCTGGGCCTGGGCCTGGGCCTGGGCCTGGGCCCTGGGCCTGGGCCCTGGGCCCAGGCCTGGGCCTGGGGGCCTGGGCCTGGGCCTGGGGGCCTGGGCCCTGGGCCAGGCCTGGGCCTGGGCCTGGGCCTGGGCCTGGGCCTGGGCCTGGGCCTGGGCCTGGGCCCTGGGCCTGGGCCAGGCCTGGGCCTGGGCCCAGGCCTGGGCCTGGGCCTGGGCCTGGGCCCTGGGCCAGGCCTGGGCCTGGGCCTGGGCCTCAGGCCCTGGCCTAGGCCTGGAGGGCCTGGGCCTGGGCCTGGGCCCTGGGCCCCTGGGCCTGGGCCTGGGCCTGGGCCTGAGGCCTGGGCCAGGCCAGGCCTGGGCCCTGGGCCTGGGCCTGGGCCTAGGCCTGGGCCTAGGCCCTGGGCCCTGGGCCTGGGCCTGGGCCTGGGCCTGGGCCTGGCCTGGGCCTGGGCCTGGGCCTGGGCCTGGGCCTGGGCCTGGGCCTGGGCCTGGGCCTGGGCCTGGGCCTGGGCCTGGGCCTGGGCCTGGGCCCTGGGCCTGGGCCTAGGCCTGGGCCTGGGCCTGGGCCTGGGCCTGGGCCCTGGGCCTGGGCCCTGAGGCCTGGGCCTGGGCCTGGGCCTGGGCCTGGGCCTGGGCCTGGGCCTGGCCTGCAGGCCTGGGCCTGGGCCCTGGGCCCTGGGCCTGGGCCTGGGCCTGGGCCTGGGCCTGGGCCTGGGCCTGGGCCTGGGCCTGGGCCTGGGCCTGGGCCCTGGGCCCTGGGCCTGGGCCTGGGCCTGGGCCTGGGCAGGCCTGGGCCTGGGCCCTGGGCCCTGGGCCTGGCCCTGGGCCTGGGCCTGGGCCTGGGCCTAGGCCTGGGCCTGGGCCTGGGCCCAGGCCCTGGGCCTGGGCCTGGGCCTGGGCCTGGGCCTGGGCCTGGGGCCTGGGCCCTGGGCCTGGGCCTGGGCCCTGGGCCCTGGGCCTGGGCCTAGGCCTGGGCCTGGGCCTGGGCCAGGCCTGGGCCTGGGCCCCTGGGCCTGGGCCTGGGCCCTGGGCCTGGGCCTGGGCCTAGGCCTGGGCCTGGGCCTGGGCCTGGGCCTGGGCCTGGGCCTGGGCCCTGGGCCTGGGCCTGGGCCCTGGGCCTGGGCCTGGGCCTGGGCCTAGGCCTGGGCCTGGGCCTGGGCCTGGGCCTGGGCCCTGGGCCTGGGCCTGGGCCTGGGCCTGGGCCTGGCCCTGGGCCTGGGCCTGGGCCAGGCCTGGGCCTGGGCCTGGGCCCTGGGCCTGGGCCTGGGCCTGGGCCTGGGCCTGGGCCTGGGCCCTGAGGCCTGGGCCTGGGCCTGGGCCTGGGCCTGGGCCTGGGCCTGGGCCTGGGCCTGGGCCTGGGCCTGGGCCTGGGGCCTGGGGCCTGGGCCTGGGCCCTGGGCCTGGGCCTGGGCCTGGGCCTGGGCCTGGGCCTGGGCCTGGGCCTGGGCCTAGGCCTGGGCCTGGGCCTGGGCCTGGGCCTGGGCCTAGGCCTGGGCCTGGGCCAGGCCTGGGCCTGGGCCTGGGCCTGGGCCTGGGCCTGGGCCTGGGCCCTGGGCCTGGGCCTGGGCCCTGGGCCCTGGGCCTGGGCCTGGCCCTGGGCCTGGGCCTGGGCCCACAGGCCTGGGCCTGGGCCTGGGCCTGGGCCTGGGCCTGGGCCTGGGCCTGGGCCTAGGCCTGGGCCTGGGCCTGGGCCTGGGCCTGGGCCTGGGCCTGGGCCTGGGCCTGGGCCTGGGCCCTGGCCTGGGCCTGGGCCTGGGCCTGGGCCTGGGCCCTGGGCCCTGAGGCCTGGGCCTGGGCCTGGGCCTGGGCCTGGGCCTGGGGCCTGGGCCTGGCCTGGGCCTGGGCCTGGGCCTGGGCCTGGGCCTGGGCCCTGGGCCTGCAGGCCTGGGCCTGGAGCCTGGGCCTGGGCCCTGAGGCCCCAGGCCTGGGCCTGGGCCCCTGGGCCTGAGCCTGGGCCTGGGCCCTGGGCCTGGGCCTAGGCCTGGGCCTGGCCTGGGCCTGGGCCCTAGGCCCTGGGCCTGGGCCCTGGGCCTGGGCCTGGGCCTGGGCCTGGGCCTGGGCCTGGGCCCTGGGCCCTGCCCAGGCCTGGCCAGGCCTGGGCCTGGGCCTGGGCCTGGGCCTGGGCCCTGGGCCACAGGCCTGGGCTGGGCCCTGGGCCTGGCCCTGGGCCTGGGCCTGGGCCTGGGCCTGGGCCTGGGCCTGGGCCTGGGCCTGGGCCTGGGCCCTGGGCCCTGGGCCTGGCCCTGGGCCTGGGCCCAGGCCTGGGCCTGGGCCTGCAGGCCTGGGCCTGGGCCTGGGCCTGGGCCTGGGCCTGGGCCTGGGCCTGGGGCCTGGGCCTGGGCCTGGGCCCTGGGCCTGGGCCCTGGGCCTGGGCCTGGGCCTGGGCCTGGGCAGGCCTGGGCCTGGGCCTGGGCCTGGGCCTGGGCCTGGGCCTGGGCCCTGGGCCTGGGCCAGGCCTGGGCCTGGGCCTGGGCCTGGGCCTGGGCCTGGGCCTGGGCCTGGGCCTAGGCCTGGGCCTGGGCCTGGGCCTGGGCCTGGGCCTGGGCCTGGGCCTGGGCCCTGGGCCTGCCCTGGGCCTGGGCCTGGGCCTGGGCCTGGGCCTGGGCCTGGGCCTGGGCCTGGGCCTGGGCCTGAGGCCTGGGCCTGGGCCTGGGCCCTGGGCCTGGGCCTGGGCCTGGGCCTGGGCCTGCCAGGCCTGGGCCTGGGCCTGGGCCTGGGCCTGGGCCTGGGCCTGGGCCTGGGCCTGGGCCTAGGCCCAGGCCTGGGCCTGGGCCTGGGGGCCTGGGGGCCCCAGGGGCCTGGGCCTGGGCCCTGGGCCTGGGCCTGGGCCTGGGCCTGGGCCTGGGCCTGGGCCTGGGCCCTAGCCCTGGGCCTGGGCCTGGGCCTGGGCCCTGGGCCTGGGCCTGGGCCCTGGGCCCCAGGCCTAGGCCTGGGCCTGGGCCTGGGCCCTGAGGCCTGGGCCTGGGCCTGGGCCCTGGGCCTGGGGGCCCTGGGCCCTGGGCCTGGGCCCTGGGCCTGGGCCTGGGCCTGGGCCTGGGCCTGGGCCTAGGCCTGAGCCTGGGCCTGGGCCTGGGCCTGGGCCTGGGCCTGGGCCTGGGCCTGGGCCTGGGCCTGGGCCTGGGCCAGGCCTGGGCCTGGGCCCTGCCAGGCCCTGGCCTGGGCCTGGGCCTGGGCCCTGGGCCTGGGCCTGGGCCTGGGCCTGGGCCCTGGGCCTGGGCCTGGGCCTGGGCCCTGGGCCTGGGCCTGGGCCCTGGGCCTGGGCCTGGGGGCCTGGGCCTGGGCCTGGGCCTGGGCCTGGGCCTGGGCCTGGGCCTGAGCCTGGGCCTGGGCCTGGGCCCTGGGCCTGGGCCTGGGCCTGGGCCTGGGCCTGGGCCTGGGCCTGGGCCTGGGCCTAGGCCCTGGGCCTGGGCCTGGGCCTGGGCCTGGGCCTGGGCCTGGGGGCCTGGGCCTGGGCCTGGGCCCTGGGCCCTGGGCCTGAGCCAGGCCTGGGCCTGGGCCTGGGGGCCTGGGCCCTGGGCCTGGGCCTGGGCCTGGGCCCCTGGGCCTGGGCCTGGGCCTGGGCCTGGGCCTGGGCCTGGGCCCTGGGCCTGGGCCTAGGCCTGGGCCTGGGCCTGGGCCTGGGCCTGGGCCTGGGCCTGGGCCTGGGCCCTGGGCCCTGGGCCTGGGCCTGGGCCCTGGGCCTGGCCCACAGGCCTGGGCCTGGGCCTGGGCCTGGGCCTGCCTGAGCCCTGGGCCTGGGCCTGGGCCTGGGCCTGGGCCTGGGGGCCTGGGCCTGGGCCCAGGCCTGGGCCTGGGCCTGGGCCTGGGCCTGGGCCTGGGCCTGGGCCTGGGCCCTGGGCCTGGGCCTGGGCCAGGCCTGGGCCTGGGCCTGGGCCTGGGCCTGGGCCTGGGCTGCAGGCCTGGGCCTGGGCCTGGGCCTGGGCCTAGGGGCCTGGGCCTGGGCCTGGCCAGGCCAGGCCTGGGCCTGGGCCTGGGCCTGGGCCTGGGCCAGGCCTGGGCCACAGGCCTGGGCCTGGGCCTGGGCCTGGGCCTGGGCCTGGGCCTGGGCCTGGGCCTGGGCCTGGGCCTGGGCCTGGGCCTGGGCCCTGGAGGCCCTGGGCCTGGGCCTGGGCCTAGGCCTGGGCCTGAGGCCTAGGCCTGGGCCTGGGCCTGGGCCTGGGCCTGGGCCTGGGCCTGGGCCTGAGGCCTGGGCCCTGGCCTGGGCCTGGGCCCTGGGCCTGGGCCTGGGCCTGGGCCCAGGCCCTGGGCCTGGGCCTGGGCCCTGGGCCCTGGGCCTGGGCCTGAGCCCAGGCCCTGGGCCCTGGGCCTGGGCCTGGGCCTGGGCCTGGGCCTGGGCCTGGGCCTGGGCCTGAGCCCTGGGCCTGGGCCTGGGCCTGGGCCTGGGCCTGGGCCTGGGCCTGGGCCTGGGCCAGGCCTGGGCCTGGGCCCTGGGCCTGGGCCTGGGCCTGGGCCTGGGCCTGGGCCTGGGCCTGGGCCTGGGCCCTGCCTGCAGGCCTGGGCCCTGGGCCTGGGCCTGGGCCTGGGCCTGGGCCTGGGCCTGGGCCTGGGCCTGGGCCTGGGCCTGGGCCTGGGCCTGGGCCCTGGGCCTGGGCCTGGGCCTGGGCCTGGGCCTGGGCCTGGGCCTGGGCCTGGGCCTGGGCCTGGGCCTAGGCCTGGGGGCCTGGGCCTGGGCCCAGGCCTGGGCCTGGGCCTGGGCCTGGGCCTGGGCCCAGGCCCTGGGCCTGGGCCTGGGCCTGGGCCAGGCCTGGGCCCTGGGCCTGGGCCTGGGGGCCTGGGCCTGGGCCCTGGGCTGGGGAGCCTGGGCAGGCCTGGGCCTGGGCCCTGGGCCTGGGCCCTGGGCCCTGGGCCTGGGCCTGGGCCCTGGGCCTGGGCCTGGGCCTGGGCCTGGGCCCTGGGCCTGGGCCTAGGCCCTGGGCCAGGCCTGGGCCTGGGCCTGGGCCCTGGGCCCACAGGCCTGGGCCCTGGGCCCTGGGCCTGGGCCTGGGCCTGGGCCCCAGGCCTGGGCCTGGGCCTGGGCCCTGGGCCAGGCCTGGGCCCTGGGCCTGGGCCTGGGCCTGGGCCTGGGCCTGGGCCCAGGCCTGGGCCTGGGCCTGGGCCTGGGCCAGGCCTGGGCCTGGGCCTGGGCCTGAGGCCTGGGCCTGGGCCCCACAGGCCTGGGCCTGCCTGGGCCTGGGCCTGGGCCTGGGCCTGGGCCTGGGCCTGGCCCTGGGCCCAGGCCTGGGCCTGGCCCTGGGCCAGGCCTGGGCCCAGGCCTGGGCCTGGGCCTGGGCCTGGGCCTGGGCCTGGGCCTGGGCCTGGGCCTAGGCCTGGGCCTGGCCTGGGCCTGGGCCTGGGCCTGGGCCTGGGCCTGGGCC
Organism: Themeda triandra; assembly: GCA_018135685.1. Lineage (NCBI taxonomy): Eukaryota > Viridiplantae > Streptophyta > Magnoliopsida > Poales > Poaceae > Themeda > Themeda triandra. The sequence continues at coordinate 10,130 of JAENPR010002180.1, forward strand.
TGGGCCTGGGCCTGGGCCTGGGCCTGGGCCCTGGGCCTGGGCCTGGGGGCCTGGGCCCTGCCACAGGCCTGGCCTGGGCCTGGGCCTGGGCCCAGGCCTGGGCCTGGGCCTGGGCCTGGGCCTGGCCCTGGGCCTGGGCCTGGGCCAGGCCTGGGCCTGGGCCTGGGCCTGGGCCTGGGCCCTGGGCCCTGGGCCTGGGCCTGGGCCTGGGCCTGGGCCTGGGCCTGGGCCTAGGCCTGGGCCCTGCCTAGGCCCTGGGCCTGGGCCCTGGGCCTGGGCCACAGGCCTGGGCCTGGGCCTGGGCCTGGGCCTGGGCCTGGGCCTGGGCCTGGGCCAGGCCCTGGGCCTGGGCCCTGGGCCTGGGCCTGGGCCCTGGGCCTGGGCCTGGGCCTGGGCCTGGGCCCTGGCCCTGGGCCCAGGCCTGGGCCTGGGCCTGGGCCTGGGCCTGGGCCTGGGCCTGGGCCTGGGCCTGGGCCCTGGGCCTGGGCCCTGGGCCCTGGGCCTGGGCCTGGGCCTGGGCTAGGAGGCCTGGGCCTGGGCCTGGGCCCTGGGCCTGGGCCTGGGCCTGGGCCTGGGCCTGGGCCTGGGCCCTGGGCCTGGGCCCTGGGCCTGGGCCTGGGCCCTGGGCCTAGGCCTGGGCCTGGGCCTGGGCCTGGGCCTGGGCCTGGCCTGGGCCTGGGCCTGGGCCTGGGCCTGGGCCTGGGCCTGGGCCTGGGCCTGGGCCTGGGCCTGGGCCTGGGCCTGGGCCTGGGCCTGGGCCTGGGCCTGGGCCCTGGGCCTGGGCCAGGCCTGGGCCTGGGCCTGGGCCTGGGCCTGGGCCTGGGCCTGGGCCTGGGCCTGGGCCCAGGCCCTGGGCCTGGGCCTGGGCCTGGGCCCTGGGCCTGGGCCTGGGCCTGAGGCCTGGGCCAGGCCTGGGCCTGGGGGCCTGGGCCAGGCCTGGCCCTGGGCCCTGGGCCCTGGGCCTGGGCCTGGCCCTGGGCCTGGGCCTGGGCCTGGGCCTGGGCCTGGGCCCAGGCCCTGGGCCTGGGCCTAGGCCCAGGCCTGGGCCTGGGCCTGGGCCTGGGCCTGGGCCTGAGGCCTGGGCCTGGGCCTGGGCCTGGGCCTGGGCCCTGAGGCCTGGGCCTGGGCCTGGGCCCTGGGCCTGGGCCTGGGCCCTGGGCCCTGGGCCTGGGCCTGGGCCTGGGCCCTGGGCCTGGGCCTGAGGCCTGGGCCTGGGCCTGGGCCTGGGCCTGGGCCTGGGCCTGGGCCTGGGCCTGGGCCTGGGCCCTGGGCCACAGGCCTGGGCCTGGGCCTGGGCCCTGGGCCTGGGCCTGCCTGGGCCAGGCCTGGGCCTGGGCCTGGGCCTGGGCCTGGGCCTGGGCCTAGGCCTGGGCCTGGGCCTGGGCCTGGGCCCTGGGCCTGAGGCCTGGGCCTGGGCCTGGGCCTGGGCCTGGGCCTGGGCCAGGCCTGGGCCTGGGCCTGGGCCTGGGCCTGGGCCCTGGGCCTGGGCCTGGGCCCTGGGCCTGGGCCTGGGCCCTGGGCCTGGGCCTGGGCCTGGCCTGGGCCTGGGCCTGGGCCTGGGCCTGGGCCTGGGCCCTGGGCCTGGGCCTGGGCCTGGGCCCAGGCCCTGGGCCTGGGCCCTGGGCCCTGGGCCTGGGCCCCCTGGGCCTGGGCCTGGGCCTGGGCCTGGGCCCTGGGCCTGGGCCTGGGCCTGGGCCTGGGCCTGGGCCTGGGCCTGGGCCTGGGCCTGGGCCCTGGGCCCTGGGCCTGGGCCTGGGCCTGGGGGCCTGGGCCTGGGCCTGGGCCTGGGCCTGGGCCCAGGCCTGGGCCTGGGCCTGGGCCTGGGCCCAGGCCTGGGCCTGGGCCTGGGCCAGGCCCTGGGCCTGGGCCTGGGCCCTGGGGGCCCTGAGGCCTGGGCCTGGGCCTGGGCCTGGGCCTGCCAGGCCTGGGCCTGGGCCCTGGGCCTGGGCCCTGGGCCTGGGCCCTGGGCCCTGGGCCTGGGCCTGGGCCTGGGGGCCCTGGGCCTGGGCCTAGGCCTGGGCCTGGGCCCTGGGCCCTGGGCCTGGGCCTGGGCCTGGGCCTGGGCCCTGGGCCCTGGGCCTGGGCCTGCCAGGCCTGGGCCTGGGCCTAGGCCTGGGCCTGGGCCTGGGCCTGGGCCTGGGAGGCCTGGGCCTAGGCCTGGGCCCTGGGCCTGGGCCCTGGGCCTGGGCCTGGGCCTGGGCCTGGGCCTGGGCCTGGGCCTGGGCCTGGGCCCTGGGCCTGGGCCCTGGGCCTGGGCCTGGGCCTGAGGCCTGGGCCTGGGCCTGGGCCTGGGCCTGGGCCTGGGCCTGGGCCCTGGGCCTGGGCCTGGGCCCTGGGCCTGGGCCTGGGCCTGGGCCTGGGCCCTGGGCCTGGGCCTGGGCCTGGGCCTGGGCCTGGGCCTGGGCCTGGGCCTGGGCCTGGGCCTGGGCCCAGGCCTGGGCCTGGGCCTGGGCCTGGGCCTGGGCCTGCCTAGGCCTGGGCCCTGGGCCCTGGGCCTGGGCCTGGGCCCTGGGCCTGGGCCCTGGGCCTGGGCCTGGCCTGGGCCTGGGCCTGGGCCCTGGGCCTGGGCCTGGGCCTGGCCTGGGCCTGGGCCTGGGCCTGGGCCTGGGCCTGGGCCTGGGCCTGGGCCTGGGCCTGGGCCTGGGCCTGGGCCTGGGCCTGGGCCTGAGGCCTGGGCCTGGGCCTGGGCCTGGGCCTGGGCCTGGGCCTGGGCCTGGGCCTGGGCCTGGGCCTGGGCCTGGGCCCTGGGCCTGGGCCCAGGCCCTGGGCCTGGGCCTGGGCCTGGGCCTGGGCCCTGGGCCTGGGCCTGGGCCTGGGCCTGGGCCTGGGCCTGGGCCTGGGCCAGGCCTGGGCCTGGGCCTGGGCCTGGCCTGGGCCTGGGCCTGGGCCTGGGCCCTGGGCCTGGGCCTGGGCCTGGGCCTGGGCCTGGGCCTGGGCCTAGGCCTGGGCCTGGGCCTGGGCCTGGGCCTGGGCCTGAGCCTGGGCCCCTGGGCCTGGGCCTGGGCCTGGGCCTGGGCCTGGGCCTGGGCCCTGGGCCTGGGCCTGGGCCTGGGCCTGGGCCTGGGCCTGGGCCCCTGGGCCTGGGCCTGGGCCTAGGCCTGGGCCTGGGCCCTGGGCCTGGGCCTGGGCCTGGGCCCTGGGCCTGGGCCTGGGCCTGGGCCCTGGGCCTGGGCCTGGGCCTGGGCCTGGGCCTGGGCCTGGGCCCTGGGCCTGGGCCTGGGCCTGGGCCAGGCCTGGGCCTGGGCCTGGGCCTGGGCCTGGGCCTGGGCCTGGGCCCTGGGCCTGGGCCTGGGCCTGGGCCTGGGCCTGGGCCTGGGCCTGGGCCTGGGCCCTGGGCCTGGGCCTGGGCCTGGGCCTGGGCCCTGGGCCTGGGCCCTGGGCCTGGGCCTGGGCCTAGGCCTGGGCCTGGGCCTGGGCCCTGGGCCTGGGCCCTGGGCCTGGGCCTGGGCCTGGGCCTGGGCCTGGGCCCTGGGCCTGGGCCTGAGGCCTGGGCCCTGGGAGCCTGGGCCTGGGCCCTGGGCCTGGGCCTGGGCCTGGGCCTGGGCCTGGGCCTGGGCCTGGGCCTGGGGGCCTGGGCCTGGGCCTGGGCCTGGGCCTGGGCCCTGGGCCTGGGCCTGGGCCTGGGCCCTGGGCCTGGGCCTGGGCCTGGGCCTGGGCCTGGGCCTGGGCCTGGGCCTGGGCCTGGGCCTGGGCCTGGGCCTGGGCCTGGGCCAGGCCTGGGCCTGGGCCTGGGCCTGGGCCCCCTGGGCCTGGGCCTGGGCCTGGGCCTGGGCCCTGGGCCTGGGCCTGGGGGCCTGGGCCTGGGCCTGGGCCTGGGCCTGGGCCTGGGCCTGGGCCTGGGCCTGGGCCTGGGCCTGGGCCTGGGCCTGGGCCTGGGCCTGGGCCTGGGCCTGGGCCCTGGGCCTGGGCCTGGGCCTGGGCCTGGGCCCTGGGCCTAGGCCTGGGCCTGGGCCTGGGCCTGGGCCTGGGCCTGGGCCTGGGCCTGGGCCTGGGCCTGGGCCCTGGGCCTGGGCCACAGGCCTGGGCCTGGGCCCAGGCCTGGGCCTGGGCCTGGGCCTGGGCCTGGGCCTGGGCCTGGGCCTGGGCCTGCCCAGGCCTGGGCCTGGGCCTGGGCCTGGGCCTGGGCAGGCCTGGGCCTGGGCCTGGGCCTGGGCCTGGGCCCAGGCCTGGGCCTGGGCCTGGGCCTGGGCCTGGGCCCTGGCCAGGCCTGGCCTGGGCCCTGGCACAGGCCTGGGCCTGGGCCTGGGCCTGGGCCTGGGCCTGGGCCTGGGCCTGGGCCTGGGCCTGGGCCTGGCCCTGGGCCTGGGCCTGGGCCTGGGCCTGGGCCTGGGCCTGGGCCTGGGCCTGGGCCTGGGCCCTGGGCCTGAGGCCTAGGCCTGGGGGCCTGGGCCTGGGCCTGGGCCCAGGCCTGGGCCTGGGCCCTGGGCCTGGGCCTGGGCCTGGGCCTGGGCCTGGGCCTGGGCCTGGGCCTGGGCCTGGGCCTGGGCCTGGGCCTGGGCCTGGGCCCCTGGGCCCTGGGCCTGGGCCTGGGCCCTGAGCAGGCCTGGGCCTGGGCCAGGGGCCTGGGCCTGGGCCTGGGCCTGGGCCAGGCCCTGGGCCTGGGCCCTGGGCCTAGGCCCTGGGCCTGGGCCTGGGCCAGGCCTGGGGCCTGGGCCTGGGCCTGGGCCTAGGCCTGGGCCTGGGCCCTGGGCCCTGGGCCTGGGCCTGGGCCTGGGCCTGGGCCTGGGCCCTGGGCCTGGGCCTGGGCCTGGGCCTGGGCCCTGGGCCTGGGCCCTGGCCTGGGCCTGGGCCTGGGCCTGGGCCTGGGCCTGGGCCTGGGCCTGGGCCTGGGCCTGGGCCCAGGCCTGGGCCCTGGGCCTGCCACAGGCCTGGGCCTGGGCCCTGGGCCTGGGCCTGGGCCTGGGCCTGGGCCTGGGCCTGGGCCTAGGGGCCTGGGCCTGGGCCCTGGGCCCAGGCCTGGGCCTGGGCCTGGGCCTGGGCCTGGGCCTGAGGCCTGGGCCTGGGCCTGGGCCTGGGCCTGGGCCTGGGCCTGGGCCTGGGCCTGGGCCTGGGCCCCTGGGCCTGGGCCTGGGCCTGGGCCTGGGCCTGGGCCTGGGGCCTGGGCCTGGGCCTGGGCCTGGGCCTGGGCCTGGGCCTGGGCCTGGGCCCTGAGCCCTGGGCCTAGGCCCTGGGCCTGGGCCTGGGCCTGGGCCTGGGCCTGGGCCTGGGCCTGGGCCCTGGGCTGGCCTGGGCCTGGGCCTGGGCCTGGGCCTGGGCCAGGCCTGGGCCTGGGCCAGGCCTGGGCCTGGGCCTGGGCCTGGGCCTGGGCCTGAGGCCTGGGCCTGGGCCTGGGCCCTGGGCCCAGGCCTGGGCCTGGGCCTGGGCCTGAGGCCTGGGCCTGGGCCTGGGCCTGGGCCTGGGCCTGGGCCCAGGCCTGGGCCTGGCCTGGGCCCTGGGCCTGGGCCTGGGCCTGGGCCTGGGCCTGGGCCTGGGCCTGGGCCTGGGCCCTGGGCCCTGGGCCTGGGCCTGGGCCCTGGGCCTGGGCCTGGGCCTGGGCCTGGGCCTGGGCCTGGGCCAGGCCTGGGCCTGGGCCTGGGCCTGGGCCTGGGCCTGGGCCTGGGCCTGGGCCTGGGCCTGGGGGCCAGGCCTGGGCCTGGGGGCCCCTGGGCCCTGGGCCTGGGCCCTGCAGGCCTGGGCCCTGGGCCTGGGCCTGGGCCTGGGCCTGGGCCTGGGCCCTGGGCCTGCCTGGGCCTGGGCCTGGCCTGGGCCTAGGCCTGGGCCTGGGCCTGGGCCCTGGGCCTGGGCCTGGGCCTGGGCCAGGCCTGGGCCAGGCCCAGGCCAGGCCTGGGCCTGGGCCTGGGCCTGGGCCCTGGGCCCTGGGCCTGGGCCTGGGCCTGGGCCTGGGCCTGGGCCTGGGCCCTGGGCCTGGGCCTGGGCCTGGGCCCTGGGCCCTGGGCCTGGGCCTGGGCCTGGGCCTGGGCCTGGGCCTGGGCCTGGGCCCCTGGGCCTGGGCCTGGGCCCTGGGCCTGGGCCCTGGGCCCTGGGCCTGGGCCTGGGCCTGGGCCTGGGCCTGCACAGGCCTGGGCCTGGGCCTGGCCTGGGCCTGGGCCCTAGGCCCTGGGCCTGGGCCTGGGCCCTGGGCCTGGGCCTGGGCCTGGGCCTGGGCCAGGCCTGGGCCAGGCCTAGGCCCTGGGCCTGGGCCTGGGCCTGGGCCTGGGCCTGGGCCTGGGCCCTGGGCCTGGGCCTGGGCCCTGGCCTGCCCTGGGCCTGGGCCTGGGCCTGGGCCTGGGCCTGGGCCTGGGCACAGGCCTGGGCCTGGGCCTGGGCCTGGGCCTGGGCCTGGGCCTGGGCCTGGGCCTGGGCCTGGGCCTGGGCCTGGGCCTGGGCCCTGGGCCTGGGCCTGGGCCTGGGCCTGGGCCTGGGCCTAGGCCTGGGCCTGGGCCTGGGCCTGGGCCTGGGCCTGGGCCCTGGGCCTAGGCCTGGGCCTGGGCCTGGGCCTGGGCCTGGGCCTGGGCCTGGGCCTGGGCCTGGGCCACAGGCCTGGGCCTGGGCCTGGGCCCTGGGCCTGGGCCTGGGCCTGGGCCTGGGCCCTGGGCCTGGGCCAGGCCTAGGCCTGGGCCTGGGCCAGGCCTGGGCCTGGGCCTGGGCCTAGGCCCTGGGCCTGGGCCTGGGCCTGGGCCTGGCCCTGGGCCTGGGCCTGGGCCTGGGCCCTGGGCCTGGGCCTGGGCCCTGGGCCCTGGGCCTGGGCCTGGGCCTGGGCCTGGGCCAGGCCTGGGCCTGGGCCTGGCCCTGGGCCTGGGCCTGGGCCTAGGCCTGGGCCTGGGCCTGGGCCTGGGCCTGAGGCCTGAGGCCTGGGCCTGGGCCTGGGCCTGGGCCTGGGCCTGAGGCCTGGGCCTGGGCCTGGGCCTGGGGGCCTGGGCCTGGGCCTGGGCCTGGGCCTGGGCCTGGGCCAGGCCTGGCCCTGGGCCTGGGCCCTGGGCCTGGGCCTGGGCCTGGGCCTAGGCCCTGGGCCAGGCCTGGGCCTGGGCCTGGGCCCTGGGCCCTGGGCCTGGGCCCAGGCCTGGGCCTGGGCCTGGGCCTGGGCCCCAGGCCCTGGGCCCTGGGCCTGGGCCCTGGGCCTGGGCCCTGGGCCTGGGCCTGGGCCCTGAGGCCTGGGCAGGCCTGGGCCAGGCCTGGGCCTGGGCCTGGGCCTGGGCCTGGGCCTGGGCCTGGGCCTGGGCCTGGGCCCCTGGGCCCAGGCCTGGGCCCTGGGCCTGGGCCTGGGCCTGGGCCCTGGGCCTGGGCCTGGGCCTGGGCCTGGGCCTGGGCCTGGGCCCTGGGCCTGGGCCTGAGGCCAGGCCTGGGCCCTGGGCCTGGGCCTGGGCCTGGGCCTGGGCCACAGGCCTGGGCCTGGGCCTGGGCCCTGGGCCTGCCCAGGCCTGGGCCTGGGCCTGGGCCTGGGCCTGGGCCTGGGCCCTGGCCCTGGGCCCTGGGCCTGGGCCTGGGCCCTGGGCCTGGGCCTGGGCCTGGGCCTGGGCCTGGGCCTGAGGCCTGGGCCAGGCCTGGGCCTGGGCCTGGGCCTGGGCCTGGGCCTGGGCCTGGGCCCTGGGCCTGGGCCTGGGCCTGGGCCTGGGCCTGCAGGCCTGGGCCTGGGCCTGGGCCTGGGCCTGGGCCCTGGGCCTGGGCCTGGGCCTGGGCCTGGGCCTGGGCCCAGGCCCTGGGCCTGGGCCTGGGCCTGGGCCTGGGCCTGGGCCTGGGCCCTGGGCCTGGGCCTGGGCCTGGGCCTGGGCCCCTGGGCCTGGGCCCTGGGCCCTGGGCCCTAGGCCCTGGGCCACAGGCCTGGGCCTGAGGCCTGGGCCTGGGCCTGGGCCTGGGCCTGGGCCTGGGCCTGGGCCTGGGCCTGGGCCTGGGCCTGGGCCTGGGCCCTGGGCCTGGGCCTGGGCCTGAGGCCTGGGCCTGGGCCTGGGCCTGGGCCTGGGCCTGGGCCTGGGCCTGGGCCTGGGCCCTGGGGGCCTGGGCCTGGGCCTGGGCCCTGGGCCTGGCCTGGGCCTGAGGCCTGGGCCAGGCCTGGGCCCAGGCCTGGGCCAGGCCTGGGCCTGGGCCTGGGCCTGGGGGCCTGGGCCTGGGCCTGGCCTGGGCCTGGGCCTGGGCCTGGGCCTGGGCCTGGGCCTGGGCCTGGGCCTGGGCCTGGGCCTGGGCCTGGGCCTGGGCCTGGGCCTGAGGCCTGGGCCCAGGCCTGGGCCTAGGCCTGGGCCTGGGCCTGGGCCTGGGCCCTAGGCCTGGGCCTGGGCCTGGGCCTGGGCCTGGGCCTGGGCCAGGCCTGGGCCTGGGCCTGGGCCCTGGGGGCCTGGGCCCTGGGCCCTGGGCCCTGGGCCTGGGCCTGGGCCTGGGCCTGGGCCTGGGCCTGGGCCAGGCCTAGGCCCTGGGCCAGGCCTGAGGCCTGGGCCTGGGCCCAGGCCTGGGCCTGGGCCTGGGCCACTGGCCCTGGGCCTGGGCCTGGGCCTGGGCCTGGGCCTGCCAGGCCTGGGCCTGGGCCTGAGGCCTGGGCCTGGGCCTGGCCCTGGGCCTGAGGCCTGGGCCTGGGCCTGCCACAGGCCTGGGCCTGGGCCTGGGCCTGGGCCTGGGCCTGGGCCTGGGCCTGGGCCTGGGCCTGGGCCTAGGCCCTGGGCCTGGGCCCTGGGCCTGGGCCACAGGCCAGGCCTGGGCCTGGGCCTGGGCCTGGGCCTGGGCCTGGGCCTGGGCCTGGGCCTGGGCCCTGGGCCCTGGGCCTGGGCCCTGGGCCCTGGGCCCTGGGCCTGGGCCTGGGCCTGGGCCTGGGCCTGGGCCTGGGCCCTGGGCCTGGGCCTGGGCCTGGGCCCTGGGCCTGGGCCTGGGCCTGGGCCTGGGCCCTGGGCCTGGGCCTGGGCCTGGGCCCAGGCCCTGGGCCTGGGCCTGGGCCCAGGCCTGGGCCTGCCTGGGCCTGGGCCTGGGCCTGGGCCTGGGCCCTGGGCCTGGGCCAGGCCTGGGCCTGGGCCTAGGCCTGGGCCTGGGCCTGGGCCTGGGCCTGGGCCTGGGCCTGGGCCTGGGCCTGGGCCTGGGCCTGGGCCCTGGGCCTAGGCCTGGGCCTGGGCCTGGGCCTGGGCCCTGAGCCTGGGCCTGGGCCTGGGCCCTGGGCCTGGGCCTGGGCCTGGGCCTGGGCCTGGGCCTGGGCCTGGGCCTGGGCCTGGGCCTGGGCCTGGGCCTGGGCCTGGGCCTGGGCCTGGGCCTGGGCCTGGGCCTGGGCCTGGGCCTGGGCCTGGGCCTGGGCCTGGGCCTGGGCCTGGGCCCTGGGCCCTGGGCCTGGGCCTGGGCCTGGGCCTGGGCCTGGGCCTGGGCCTGGGCCTGGGCCCTGGGCCTGGGCCCTGGGCCTGGGCCTGGGCCTGGCCTGGGCCTGGGCCTGGGCCTGGGCCTGGGCCTGGGCCTGGGCCTGGGCCTAGGCCTGGGCCAGGCCTGGGCCTGGGCCTGGGCCTGGGCCTGGGCCCTGGGCCAGGCCTGGGCCCTGAGGCCTGGGCCTGGGCCTGGGCCCTGGGCCCTGGGCCTGGGCCTGGGCCTGCCTAGGCCCTGGGCCTGGGCCTAGGCCCTGGGCCTGGGCCCTGGCCCTGGGCCTGGGCCTGGGCCTGGGCCTGGGCCTGGGCCTGGGCCTGGGCCTGGGCCTGGGCCTGGGCCTGGGCCTGGGCCTGGGCCTGGGCCTGGGCCTGGGCCTGGGCCTGGGCCTGGGCCCAGGCCTGGGCCCTGGGCCTGGGCCTGGGCCTGGGCCTGCCAGGCCTGGGCCCAGGCCAGGCCTGGGCCTGGGGGCCTGGGCCTGGGCCCTGGGGCCTGGGCCTGGGCCTGGGCCTGGGCCTGGGCCTGGGCCTGGGCCTGGGCCTGGGCCTGGGCCTGGGCCTGGGCCCTGGGCCTGAGGCCTGGGAGGCCTGGGCCTGGGCCTGGGCCTGGGGCAGGCCTGGGCCTGGGCCTGGGCCTGGGCCTGGGCCTGGGCCTGGGCCTGGGCCTGGGCCTGGGCCTGGGCCCTGGGCCTAGGCCTGGGCCTGGGCCTGGGCCTGGGCCCTGGGCCTGGGCCTGGGCCTGGGCCTGGGCCCTGGGCCTGGGCCCAGGCCCAGGCCTGGGCCTGGGCCTAGGCCTGAGCCTGGGCCTGGGCCCTGGGCCTGGGCCTGGGCCTAGGCCTGGGCCTGGGCCTGAGGCCTGGGCCAGGCCTGGGCCTGGGCCTGAGGCCTGGGCCTGGGCCCAGGCCTGGGCCTGGGCCTGGGCCTGGGCCTGGGCCCTGAGGCCTGGGCCTGGGCCTAGGCCTGGGCCTGGGCCTGGGCCTGGGCCTGGGCCTGGGCCCTGGCCTAGGCCTGGGCCTGGGCCTGGGCCTGGGCCTGGGCCTGGGCCTGGGCCTGGGCCTGGGCCAGGCCTGGGCCTGGGCCTGGGCCTGGCCCTGGGCCTGGGCCTGGGCCACAGGCCTGGGCCTGGGCCTGGGCCTGGGCCCTGGGCCTGGGCCTGGGCCCAGGCCTGGGCCTGGGCCTGGGCCTGGGCCTGGGCCTGGGCCTGGGCCCTGGGCCTGGGCCCTGGGCCTGGGCCTGCCTAGGCCTGGGCCCTGGGCCTGGGCCCAGGCCTGGGCCTGGGCCCTGGGCCTGGGCCTGGGCCCTGGGCCCTGGGCCTGGGCCTGGGCCTGGGCCTGGGCCCTGGGCCTGGGCCCAGGCCCCAGGCCTGGGCCTGGGCCTGGGCCTGGGCCCTGGGCCTGGGCCTGGGCCTGGGCCCTGGGCCTGGGCCTGGGCCTAGGCCTGGGCCCAGGCCTGGGCCAGGCCTGGGCCTGGGCCTGGGCCTGGGCCTGGGCCTGGGCCCTGGGCCTAGGCCCTGGGCCCTGGGCCTGGGCCCTGGAGCCTGGCCCTGGGCCTGGGCCTGGGCCTGGGCCTGGGCCTGGGCCTGGGCCTGGGCCTGGGCCTGGGCCTGGGCCTGGGCCTGGGCCTGGGCCTGGGCCTGGGCCTGGGCCCTGGGCCTGGGCCTGGGCCTGGGCCTGGGCCTGGGCCTGGGCCCTGGGCCTGGGCCTGGGCCTGGGCCCTGGGCCTGGGCCTGGGCCTGGGCCTGGGCCTGGGCCTGGGCCTGGGCCTGGGCCTGGGCCCTGGGCCCTGGGCCTGGGCCTGGGCCCTGGCCTGGGCCTGGGCCTGGGCCTGGGCCTGGGCCTGGGGGCCTGGGCCTGGGCCTGGGCCTGGGCCTGGGCCTGGGCCCTGGGCCTGGGCCTGGGCCCTAGGCCTGGGCCCTGGGCCTGGGCCTGGGCCTGGGCCTGGGCCTGGGCCTGGGCCTGGGCCTGAGGCCTGGGCCTGGGCCTGCCAGGCCTGGGCCTGGGCCTGGGCCAGGCCTGGGCCTGAGGCCTGGGCCTGGGCCTAGGCCTGGGCCTGGGCCTGGGCCTGGGCCTGGGCCTGGGCCTGGGCCTGGGCCTGGGCCTGGGCCTGGGCCAGGCCTGGGCCTGGGCCTGGGCCTGGGCCTGGGCCCTGGGCCTGGGCCAGGCCTGGCCAGGCCTGGGCCCAGGCCTGGGCCTGGGCCTGGGCCTGGGCCTGGGCCCTGGGCCCCTGGGCCTGGCCTGGGCCTGAGGCCCTGGGCCTGGGCCTGGGCCTGGGCCAGGCCTGGGCCTGGGCCTGGGCCTGGGCCTGGGCCTGGGCCCTGGGCCTGGGCCTGGGCCTGGGCCTGGGCCTGGGCCTGGGCCTGGCCTGGGCCTGGGCCTGGGCCTGGGCCTGGGCCTGGGCCTGGCCCAGGCCTGGGCCTGGGCCACAGGCCTGGGCCTGGGCCTGGGCCTGGGCCTGGGCCTGGGCCTAGGCCCTGGGCCAGGCCTGGGCCCAGGCCTAGGCCTGGGCCCTGGCCAGGCCCTGGGCCTGGGCCTGGGCCCTGGGCCCTGGGCCTGGGCCCTGGGCCTGGGCCCTGGGCCTGGGCCCTGGGCCTGGGCCTGGGCCTGGGCCCAGGCCTGGGCCTGGGCCTGGGCCTGGGCCTGGGCCTGGGCCTGGGCCTGGGCCCTGGGCCTGGGCCTGGGCCTGGGCCTGGCCCTGGGCCTGGGCCCTGGGCCTGGGCCCTGAGGCCTGGGCCTGGGCCTGGGCCTGGGCCTGGGCCTGGGCCTGGGCCTGGGCCTGGGCCTGGGCCTGGGCCTGGGCCTGGGCCTGGGCCTGGGCCTGGGCCTGGGCCTGGGCCTGGGCCCTGGGCCTGGGCCTGGGCCTGGGCCTGGGCCCTGGCCTGGGCCACAGGCCTGGGCCTGGGCCTGGCCTGGGCCCTGGGCCAGGCCTGGGCCTGGGCCAGGCCTGGGCCTGGGCCTGGGCCCTGGGCCTGGGCCTGGGCCTGGGCCTGGGCCTGGGCCTGGGCCCTGGGCCTGGGCCTGGGCCTGGGCCTAGGCCTGGGCCTGGGCCTGGGCCTGGGCCTGGGCAGGCCTGGGC
>JAENPR010002180.1:25000-80574 GCA_018135685.1 Themeda triandra
CCCTAAAACCCTAAACCCTAAACCCTAAACCCTAAAACCCTAAACCCTAAACCCTAAACCCTAAACCCTAAACCCTAAACCCTAAACCCTAAACCCTTGTAAGTGTACTCTCGGGTGGCGCGGAAGCTGAGCCTAGTTCTAGAATGTCCGACGGTATTGTTGATATAATTGTGGGTTAGAGTCCCACTTATATCGTGTGTTTAGGGATCCTCACCGAGTAAATCGGTTCGAATCGTCGTGCTCCTCGGTTATGGAGACTTGATCCTCCGACCATACATCGTAGCAATCAAGCGAAATGTGAAAGAATTGGTTCTTGGTGGCTCGTGGAATCGAGAAGAAGGCAGTTGGAAAGATAATCTCAAGTGTAATGCTTAATATGATTGCTGGAAATAGAACAGTGCAAATCTAGCTTTAATAGATACAATAGAAGTTGTCGCTTTTATCCCGTTTAAAACTTTGAAAGTAAGGATCCACTTTTAGTAATGCTATTCTCGCAAAACTTCCCTTTTCTAGCTCAACTACTCAAAAGCCAAAGATATCCTTGAGAGTCTTTTCTTTTAGTCGGGTAAGTCTTGCGGAGTACCTTCATGTACTCGGGGTTTGTTCTACCCCCGAGGTCTGTGCCGATCGTTGCTTCGAACCATGTTGTGTCGTTGGGCTCGACATGATTTGGTCTCTCTCGCGACTTAGGTGCCCTACCTAAGTTGTCTTCTCGTAGCTCTACTCTACTTCCACATTAAAGTTAAGTTTGTAAAATGTTAACTTATTCATTATTGTAAACTTTTTAATGTTATCATTCTTCCGCACTCGATATATCTATATTTTGTAACAAATGTTGTAATGTTGGAGTTACTCCATTGTTGATCCCGGTATGAGTGTAAAAGTGGTTCAATCGGTGTTCGTTAAGAACATCGATGTGGCTTCATAAGTTGTGTGGAACACATGCATAGTAATCCGAGGTCCGTTAAGACAAGGGTTAGTGCATGTGGGCCACATTACTTAGGAGGTTCCGCTACGTTGGTATCGAGCTCATACTTTGGATCGCTACAACATTACATTTGAAAACTTCAAAATGATTTTACAATATAAAAGTTTTTAATTTAACAAATTAAAAATGGATCCTTATCTATTTTCTTTCCTGTTGAAAGACTTTGAGAAGTTTCTCGGTACTTCTTCAAATGGTCAACATAGAAGTCAACTTCCTCAACCAAAGCTTCGCTGGAGTGTCTTTAAACAAGTTCGTCTAACAAGCCCTCTAATTCACTAACTTGGTGAAGTTGAAGTTTTCTAACATTGTGAGGACGTATAGGACGAGCGTATCATATGAAAATCTTTTGGAAGTTAAAAGATCCCCTTAAGGTTGGAATGGTTATATTCCTTTATGATTGTTCTATTGTTAAATCTCGCCATGTACCAGGATTGTTTATCAATTGAATCTTTTATTTCATAAATTTTCGATCTTTGGGAATTTGTGGAATATACCTTGATATACATCATTATCTTAAAGATGAAACCTGGTACGAATTCTTGATTCTTTTATTGAGTATGTGTCCTACCTTGATTTCTTTCAACTCCGACACATGCTATCTTCTTGATGTCGTTTAAGACGTATGTTTTACCCTCATATCACTATGATTGTGTTCTTTAAGGGTACAATGGTCTATGACCGGGAAATAGCGACGAAACTTGGGGTCTCCTATGGTTCGTGACCATAAGGAAATACTGCTGGGCGTTCACTAATGTCGGGGTCTATGATCATGAAACCTTATAGTTCACAATTAGTGTGTTCACGTTCTTTGAACATGCTAATCTCTTGACCTTCATAGCCGACAAATGTTTGTCGAAAGTCATTATGATGTGTTCTATGGTGGTGCTTACAATTCACTCCTTATGTTTGAAGGACGGTTATATCCTTTATAATTGTTCCATTTTGAATCTCGTCTTATACCAGGTTTTTGTCACTGTTAATAATCCTGTACTCCATAAGTTTCCCATCCTTGGGAATTTGTGGAATATGCCCGAAGTACACTATTACCTTGAAAACCGAAACTAGTGTGAATCCTTAATTCTTTTGCTGAGTATGTGTCATACTTTGATTTCTTACAACTCTGACCTGTGCTATCTCCTTGATGTCGTTTGACGACATATATCTCACTTGTATATCGCTATGGATATGTCTTCTAGGGTATCATGACTTATGACTTGGAAACATCGCCGAACCCGAGTGTTCGTCGTTATCCGGGTCAATGGTCATGCTCCTCTTGGGTGCAGTCCTTGTTTGCACATTCTAATCTCTTGACCTCGATATCCGACTTTGTTGGCCAAGAGTTATATTGATTGTATTCTGTAGTGGTGTCTCGACCGTAACTATGGTGCCGTGTCAACCTGAAATCTCCTGTGACTTGCGACCACATGAGTTTTCATCAGGCTATACACAGGTATCGTAGTGGATCACAATGGATGCATACTTATTGAATATTCTTGGGATTCAAAGTTGTTCTTTGAACTCCCTAAATACCTTGTGGTTGTGACCGACTTCTGATCTCGGTTACTGTATCAATGTTTCAAAATGTGGGTTACTGTTGTTGTGCCCTATAGTGGTGCCGTGTTCCGTAACTCTGGTGCCACGACGGGACCTAGGGTCTCTTGTGTGACCCGGGCACACAAGTTGCCGCTGGGTGCGCGTAGGAACCAAGATTTGTGGGCATGAGCCATTATAGTCTCATGACAATGTATCCTACTCTTCGAACTTATCTTAGGAATTACCGCTGAAACTCCCTTGAAACTCTAAATACCTTGTCGGTTGTAACCACTTTTATCTCATGGTTGTAACTCTCGAATCGAACCTTGATGATCTATGAACTTGATCAAGTTGATTTACTTGACACATTTCCTTTTCCATTACTTACCCCACGGGATTTTGTTGCTCCAAAATCTCGGACGAGATTTCTTTAAGGGGGAAAGGATGTAACATCCTAGATGTTAATTGCAACTAAAACTTGATTTAGAATTTTATTAAGGCCTAATCATCGAGCATCATGGCATTAATGCATTCATGTTTTAATATTATTTTTGATGTGATGCTTTGTTTTACATATGAAATGATGATTGTGATTGCTAATGCCCGATTAGTTAGTATAGAAATTAAATCGAGCTCCAAATCATGTTTCAAAAACCCCGTTTTCCCGAAAACCCTGATTTACCCCCTTTTCTCTATTTCAAAATCTACAAAGAATTTGGGGTTGGTCCAAAAAGCAATATTGTGGGTCTTGATGAGAGCTACAATGTTGGTGAACAAAGTTTTTCAAGTTTCCAAAAAGAATTTCAAATTATTTTGAAAATACAGTTTTTCAGCTTGTCCCCTTTTCAATTTCAAACCATAATTCAAAAACTATGCATATTTTGGAAAAACTCTTTTTGGAGAAAATGTGTAGTTTAAAAAGTTGAGTATTCCATAGTTTTGGAGTTTTTCAAGTTCTTTAGAAAAATCAAAAGTAATTTCATATATTTCATTCTAGGTTTTTGTCCCCTTTTCAAAATTTGATTCAAATTCAATTTTCCTTTCAGAATTTGAAAATCCTCCAGTTGAGAAAATTGTAGGGCATGAAAAATTAGGCTAGGGTTGTTTTTGGAATTTTTCGAGTTCAGTTCAAGTTTTTGGAGTAATTTGCAAAGTTCTGAAAAGATCTCATGCTGCTACAGTGTTGATGACGTCATCCTCCTCGATCTCCCTCTCTATTCCTCGTCGTCGCCGTGTTCATGGCCGCCATGCCGGCTTGCCGGCCGCGCCGGCTCGCGCCGCGCTAGAAACTTCATCGCCGCGTGTCGCCCGCGCTCCCACCACCGCCCAGCCTCACCTTAAACCTCGCATTGTCGAACGGGAGGCCAACTCCATTCTCTCCTTTTCTCTTGTTCGTCATCGCCGTCGAGCTCACTGTCGCCGGCGAAATTCGCCGTCGCCATGCCATCCTCGCCCATCAGCTCGTGCCATTAGCTTCGCCGTCTCCTTGCGATCACGACGAGCCCTCTAGCGCTGTCTCTCTTCGCCCAGACCGCCCAGAAGACGTCGTCTTCTTCGCGGCCGGCCAGAGCGCCGACGGGAGTCCGCCGCCGTGGCCAGGCCACTCCGGTGTGCCGCTGGTTGCATTTCCTCGATAGGTGGCTTCGCCTTGTCGTGTTGCTGCTCATGCGCCTCTTCTCTTCTCGCAGTTGGAGTCGGACGCGCCGAGACGCGAGTTTGCCACTGGTTCATGCCGCCGCCGTCGCCATCACCGCCGGCCATCCACCTCCAGTCTCTTCCCGGTCTTGTTAGCACAAGCACCTGGCCCGCGGTGAGCTCCTGCCCGTGCTCATGCCTTTGGTTGGGGTCGAGCCCCCTTTCGCCGTCGCTTTGCGTGCATCGCCGTCGGCAAGGCCATGTCGCCCGCCGCGCGCATGGCCGAGCCGGGATAGGGTCACGCGCCGGGGCTTTCCTAGCGTGCGCATCATGTCCCCGGCATCGCGTAGGGTGTGATGCTTGCGTCGCCGTCGTCGGAAAACCCTCCGCGGCCGTCCCCGCCGTGCCGCGCACCATCGTGCCGCCATGGTCGCCGGCCGGGCCGTGCTCCTCCGCATCCGCGTCGCGTCTCGGGAGTCCGCCGTGTGCGCCGTGTCTCATAGGTCGCGTAGAGCTCGAGCCCGTGGCCGGGAACCTCGCCGGCGGGGAGATCACGCGGCCGTGTCGCGATCCCGGGATGAAGTCTCTCGTGGACTTGAGTTTGTGAATTTGATAAATCCCGGGGACCTAGCTGCAAAGACCATGACTCATTTAAATAGTGTAGAATAGTATTTGGACTTGATTGTTAATAGGTATAACTTCAGCGACCTTTTTGCAAGGTTGCCAGGCCAGGCCTCGACAGGCCGCCACTTGGGCCGGCCTTTTTCCGCCACTGGGCCGGCCTGCTCGCGGGCCTGCTCCCGCGCGCGTAGCGAGTGTAACGGAACCGACCAATTAATATAAACATAATGTACTAATGATGTCGCTTAAGCAACTCAATTAGCACATGACGCTTATATCAACCCTAGTCCGTGAAACCACGAAGGATTTCAAACTTTCCACAATACAGCCTGCATCGAATTAAGTTCAACATAATACCGTCCATAGTAATACATAAGTTCGCAAGTAGTTGATTACATCGGAGTTGCGAAAATAGTTATTACAATATCAAGTTGGAAACAAAACTGCGGAAGCAAGATAAAGTGTTGTTTTACAAACGCACACTTAGTTAAAAATAGTGCCGGTCCATCATCAAATCCAAAGAAAAGCATAGAGGTCTCGAGATATAAGAGTTGACCTTGCCCAAGGTCTAATCCTCCCGTAGTGGGATACAGGTCCATCTTGTTGCCACAAAGAAAGGTCTTATGATCTCGCAACAAGTGGGAATAAAACCCCGAGTACAAGAAGGTACTCGCCTAGACTTACCCGTCATAAACCAAAAATAAAGTGACACCAAGGAGTATGCAAAGCTTTATAAGTGGGATAGCCGACTCATTTAAACTTGCGATAAAAGATGAGCTTATTAAATAATCATTTAGTGATAAAAGACTCTCTAGCTTATCATCTTTTAGGTTGGATCCCGACATCACTAGATTAGCACCGAACTACTCCAACCAGGGTATGAGCAAACAATGCTATCCTATCCTTCGGTTGAGCATACCAAAGATCAACAACATAGAACCATAACCATCCTATTTTTCACAATGATTTGCGACAGTGCCGCTGCTCGGTCAAGTGTTCACCGTCCAGAACGATGGCGATTATAATCGATTGCAAACCCGGTCGGCGGGTATTCCTCACACAAACCACACGTCTCCCGTCGGAGTCGATTAGATCACCTTGGTCTATTCGGGTGGAAACACGGATTTCAACGAATACGGTTGCAACCAGGGCATGCCCGGCTACGTGTCTCTCCGGCGCGACCGGCCACCGGCTTTAATACCGCGCTGTGGGCAACACACTCAACTCCGTTGAAATACCGGCCCAAACATCCTCAAGGCTTCGCGGTCGGATGATCGCATCCTTCCGGCTATCTCGTGAGGCATTGTTCAACATGATCCGAGGACGTACAAAGCCATAGTCCCATTAAGTGACATCGCCGGAGTTTCCATGGTCTAACACACCACAAACTCCGACTAGTCGTGATTTATCAAGGCCACATGGTTATGTTCTCTAACCAACCTCCATAATATCAACCAAAGGGTAGTAACCACCTACCTCGCGGATGAGGGTCAATCACCCGTCTTCTACCGATCTAATTAAGCAAAGTGCTAAGCATATGAACGATCCCGAACCTAAAGAGGGGTAACGGTATTGGTGGATCAAGGTACTCATAATGCAAAGAACGGTTCCAAGTAAAGCCTATAAACTTAATGCATCATAAACAATAAAGGACGCAAAGTAAATCATTTTGCAAACCGTAGGAGAAATGCTCGGGGGCTTGCCTTCCTAATACGATCAATGTTGAAGCTCCCAAAGACTTGATCACTCCACGCCCGGGTTCCCGGTTCTCGATCACCTCACGTGCCGTGGTTCCCCTTGGTGACTCCTCATTTGGATCCTTAACCCACGTCACGTTCGTTTCTCCTAGCGATCCCGTATGATGTGGGTGCATGTATGAATACTAAGAATACACATGGTATGATCATGCGAATGCGTGCTTGCTTATTCTTTCTACAAGGTAGTCAACATCATCCAAGAACGTGTACCATAAGCACATGTCATCTACTACTTTTTCTACTACAACAATGTAATCCTAGTACGACATCCCTTTCTACTATCATCCGCAAACAAGTCGAGTAAAGCCAAAGAGACTACACTCACACATAATCATCCTAACCATATAACTAACAGGTCAGTAAATAAATCATAAATAAATAACCATAGACCCTACGGGTATGAATGAGGACATTCTGGAAAGCTTATGAAATTCTCCATCAAACGTATGAAGACATCACAAACTGATTCCCAGGTTAACTACACCTAAAACACAGAACATCAGGACTGATTCTGGAAAAACAGCCACTAAAACCGCACCGGTGACCATCTTGTCACACTCATAACGCCTAAACCATTCATGCAATGATCATGAAACTTTAGCAATAGATGCATAAGCTAATACACTAACTATCATCTTTAGATAAGTTAACCAGAAAACCAACTTATCATTAGGTTAGGCATGGCATCTTGGAATCGACTCTAAATTAACCACCTATAGGTTGAACAGCAACCCATAGCTACATACATCCTAAAATCCTATAAAAATTACAGTGGATAAAACATGGTAATACCAGTGCATCACCCAAGTTTCACCCCAATGGGATAATCCTACTGGCCTACACAAAAATGACATGGCAGCCCCAAACCAAGGACCTATAAATACTTTGTACTACCAACTTGATCAAACAATGAAACCAACCATACACAGAGGTACATTATGACATAGAATAAGCCTACAAAAAGTATCAACTCTAAACTAGACATCTATAAATCATTTATGAATTATCTCAAGAATTGCCCCTAGATCACACTTGAACTACAACTCTATAAATCTACACAGGAAGCATGCATGATACATTTCTCCTGGACAGCGCACCACATAAGAAGACTAACAAAACAAGAATCACATTTTTCGGAGCAACCTTCGATTTACTATGCATTTTTAAAGATTAATAGTAATTCAAGAATTAATTCTAAACTCAATATAAAAGCACAGCAAACATGGCATCTCATATTTTCTAGGCATAGCTCATCCAATAAGAAAAATACGCAAGTTGAGTCACCCTCATTAGACCAATATTCATCAAGATATGAATTTCTAAACCTTTTTTCCAATTTCGGAAATCCTTTTCTAATATCGAATAGGACAGACGCTTTACATAAAAGCCCCGATCTTATCCAGAATCGCATAGGCCCCGATCTGAAAGTCCCCGTAACCGGTAATCTTGCGCAGCACCACCCTCACCTTTATCTAATTCTAGGCGCGAGGTCCTTGGCTCGGGAAGAACGAGGAGAGGCGGCGGCCCGCCGTCCCGGCGGGTGTGGCCTCGCCGGCGGCCACTAGGAGGCGGCGGAGCATCGCGGGGTCCCGGCGCACCCGCCGGTACCCGCAGCTCGGCCTGGGGGCGGCCGTGGTGGCACCGGACGCTTGGCCGGGCGGGCGCGGTGGCGGGCGACTCGGCGCGCGGCCGCCGGCGGCGCGCTCGTCGAAGGCTAGGAGGTGGAGGAGGTGCGGGCGGCGTTGCGAAGCCGATGGCGCTATCAATTGAACAAATGGCGGGGCGACCGACGGCTAGGGCGGCGGCGCTCCACTTGGCGGCCATGGCGGCTTGGTGCGGGCCGCTTCGGCCGGGGAAGAAGAAAGGGAGGGAGCGGGGCGGCGAGCGAGTGGGCGAGCGAGGCGCTTATAAAGGCGGCTCGTCGCTCTCCACCCGGCCGGGAGGAGTCACGGGTGTGCGGAGGCGGACGCGACGCGATGGCGACAGGACCGGGCGCTCGCGTCGCCGATGATGCGGCGCAGCGGGCCGGCGCGCGGGGTGCTCAAGTACTCGTGCGCGTGCCCGGGTGTGTCGCGTCGTTTTGCTCGTGGCGCGGGTGTGGACGGCGACCGATCGGGGCCGGGCCGATGCGGTGAGCGGCGCGACGCGCGTTGCCGGGCGAGCGGGCGGGGCGTGGGCACTTGAGTGCTCGCGCCGTGTCGTGGCGTGCGTGGACGCGGTGCGGCGGGCGCGCAGCGGGCCGAGCGGGCAGGGCAGCAAGGCGGCAGCGGCGACAGCGAGGCGTCGCTGCGCTCTGTCACGGGGAAGCGAGGAGAAGAGGGGGAAGGAGATGACAGGTGGGGCCCACCCGTTTTGTCTCGACTTGAAAAGTTTGACCAGCGATAACTCCCAAACGGTGCCGAATCGGAAAAACTTAAAACATGAAAGTTTCTCCATTTGATGAGTAGAATACTTTTCATGTTGGAAGTTTTTGCTAATTCGGCCTAGTTTTGAAAATGTGAATTAGGGTCAAATTATAATTATAAAAACATTAATTTCCAATATTTTTCCCCGCTCGTTTTGTCCTTTTTGAAAGCCTTAGCCCCATTTTCATGGCTTGGTGTAAAAACAAAAGTTTCTCCAAATAATTTGCTCTAAAACTCTATTAAGGGTCCAACTTGATCCGAGCAATGTAAACGGGGCTTTTTTTGAAAAGTTTGAAAACTACTTAATGCATATATATAACGAATAAATCTATTTAACCACAAGGAAACAAGCATCAAGCAATTCAGGTAATTATGAGCATGAGATGCTTATGGGATGATTATGCTCATGAAGATGCAAGATTTATTAAGACAAAAACTGGAGTTGTTACAGCCTACCCCCCTTAAAGAAATCTCGCCCCGAGATTTAAGGCAAGAAGAGAGGACAAGAGGAGAAGGAAGATTTTTATTGCACAGGTCCGGATTTACATCGAGGATTACATGACTCTGATACAAAGCCCTTCAAGATTTGAGAGAACAAGGCTAAGAGAAAAACACGAGAATCATTAGCCTAATCCAGATAGCGACTGATACAGGGACAATGGAGACACAGGATGAACACGACGCTCCAAAACGTCAAGAATGCCCACAAGGTCCAGAAAACCTCAAGCGTGAACTCCACCATCGTGAACCCAACCACCAAGATCAACCCAAAACAGATCAGGACTTCCTCCAAGAAATACATATTTTTCTTTCTTCCTACACTGGCGACTCTGGATCCACTGGCAAACACCGGATCTTGCGACTCTTCTTCTGATTACCCTCTCTTTCCAAAGCGATTTGCTTCTCAAGCTTCTCCTCTCAGAGCAGGGTTTCAGATATGGGGATGGAAAAGAAGAACTGATGCACAGGAGGGCACCCACGACGGAGTGGGAAAACAGAAGGATGCAAGGCACCAGAGTGGAGGCAGGAGGAAGAAGATGGACGATGAGTCACTCACGCACGGGCGAGAAGAAGATAGAGGAGAGAATAGATTCGCTCGGCTAGGAGGCGGGCGAGCGACTGCCTTTTGAAGCCGCGAAAGGAGAGGAGGGGTCCGGCACGGGAACGAGGACGAGGCGCGAGAGCTGACCGGGCGACAGGATAAAGGAGAGTACCCTGTGCAGGTGCTGCGAGTGCGGCGATCACGCGAACACAGTGCACAAGTGGGTCCCCTAGGGTTGCAACGGTTCTCTCTCGGTTGACTTTGTGACCATTCCAGTTGTCCACATATTCATGTTTCCACTTCCAAGACCATTAGAGGACATTCTTCTACTTATCCCATTCTTCTAATCGATGTCAAATCCTTTTTCCTAATCAAGTAGGAAGATGACAGAATAGTACGATATACCTTCTCATTAAACCCCAAAATTACTACACAAGAGGGCGGGTTATCGCGAGGCGTAACCAACAATTACCCTATTGGAGGCATCAAAGGGTTTAAGGTGAGAGAATCTCGCTACTCACATCATCAAATACATCAAATGGTGCTTCAACCCTTAGAGATTTTACCACTACGAAGCGAGTGTCAAACCGAGGTTTGCACATCTGTCAAGTTAAATCCAAATCAAGTTTGTTTGTCAATAGGAATAGCATCTCGCAATACTTTCTACAATATCACCAAGGAATTGTGTGAACAAAAGACAAGCTGAATTGGGCATCATCCGTTGGATTCCTTGGGGTGAGTTCAACTCGACATAATCATACATAAGAGCACAAGATAATGTATGCTAATATGAACCAAAGCTAGATCGAAGAATTCCACTCTTTTGCACGTAGAAGTCAAAGTTCTTAGGTCAAAGACATCCAGATCATCTCATGTAAAAATCAAAATTCTTAGGCCAATGATTCTCTAATTCCATAGCAATCAACAAGTTACATCTCTATCGAGCAAACACCGATAACATGAACAGATTCTTTATCAAAGACTTACGATTACCAATTCCTTTTTATAAGCCATGCTCTCGGCAAAGGAATCGTTGAGTTTTTATTATCCCACAACATTCCTTCCAATAATAAACGTGCCAATCTTTCTTTCAGAGTGTTGTCTCTACTGAACCAAATTCTCATATTCAAACGACTTTTGTTTGATACTCAAAGCAGAACTGTATTTTGGTAAATCCAAGATTATACTCAAGCACTTGTACGGGGCGTACCCAATGCATAGCTGAATCCGACATCATGACGCTTGAGCTCATGACCAGATGCAGACCCAAAAATTGCTGCCATAATCCGTTTATAAGAAGTTTTTGTCTGAAGAATTTCCTTCATTGTCTCCCATAAAGCATGAATACTCCACAAGGCCTTAGAATACCTAATAGAAGTATAGGAATTCTCAGTCTCTACTGAGGAGTACCATGGAATAGGGAACCATTCTCTTGATCGACAAACACCGATATAGTCCTTTGTCTACCACCTCTTGTGGTCCGATGAGTCTTACCGAAAACGATCTCATTCTCTTTGATTTGCCCGATTTTGCTCTTTGGGGAAAATATCATAAGAGATTGGATGATGAATATCGAGAGGAAATCAAGGTAGGTTCACGCAAAACGACACCTCGAGGCAATCTCTCGATCGGTCGAGATCAACAATCGTGATACTGCGCGTGCCGAGCAAAGACATCCATGTGTCTGCGGCCACGTGGTGCTCTCGGTTTGGTCGCGGCACCATCAATCATTAATCAGGACTCCATTACAAATCTTGCGTTTGAAATGCAATTCCACATGATTGAAGGCATTCTCGCACGAATAGGCATTACGTGCAAGGCAAAAGTGAGATATACGAAGGATAGTCACAAGGACGCAAGGTAACAAGAAAAGGTCAACTACATCAATTTGTAGCAACCTTTGTCATAATATCATGGCGCGATTTGAATGTGGGTGGATTGCATTAACAAGGATATGCATAAACAAATATTCAAGGGAGGTTTTATGGCAAAGATGTTGTCTTGGCTTAGACGAAACAATGGATCATGATTAATAATTACAATACCCGCGTACCCCCTAGTAATCCATCTAGGTGCGTCCACCGAAATGGTCTAGGTTCTTGTCGCGGCACGGTAACTTATTAACCGAGACAATATTGCCATGACTATGACCAATAGAATAATTCGCTAGATAATTGAATTATATATGATATCTTGTACAACTAAACTCGTGCACAAGACAAGGTAAAGGAATTACCGAGAATTTTAAAATGGAGGATAGCAAGGAATATTTTTGAACGACATAGCATGTGCTTCATACTATTATCGCGTCGTTCCCAAGTGATGATTAATAACAATATTCACTTAACAATTGGTCTAGGCATGTGACAACAAGAAACCAATGTCACATATCATTATAGACCGAGAGGAATAGAAGTGAATTTACATGGACGAGGATAGAATACAAATTTGACCAACGACTGAATTTTGATGTCCAAAATGCATGACACATGAAACTTGTTCTTGCAGGCTACACGGGACAAACACATCGCCATAACACGCTAAGGGATTCATAATCACTAACCCCATAACCATTGTACCATCTCGCTTAGGAGTACAGCTCATTACAATAGGTCTCGCTCCAAAGAAAACATAACATTCTTACTAAAGACTTCTCATCAAGCTTACTCCTCATGGTCATGGTCCATGTCCTCAACACTTTCTCGCATTTCCGTATTCGCACTATCAATGTTGGGCACTATCTCAAGTCCTTCCTCATCCACACCAAGAGAATTGGGGTGAAGCGGTTGTAGACCCGTTGTAGTTCTCCTTGCAAAGCACCATTGATGACCTCTAATGCAAGCACTTGCTCCCTCAGACGGTAATCCTCATTCCAAGCTTCATTCCGTTGCTGCTCAACTATACCAAAGGCTTGTTGCCACTGACCAAGTAGGGCAAGCAACACCGAACCGACTTTGTGCCACAAAGGTCTCATGAACAAGCAGCATTTTCTCTTTGGATGGCCCGATCCTTGGATAGTGTCATCTGCTCAAGCAATTTGGTCAGTCTTTCAACTCCCTCTTCATATTCTTTCTTCATCTCTCGCTTAAATGAGGTGACATAGATGAGCTCACGATTAAGGGATTCCAATGCATTCTCCAGGCAGGAGTAACTCTTCATCATAGCAAACATTGCGCTACTAGCAGGACCATTGCTGTTCTCAGCCTCATCTTTACCACTGACAAATGCAGTCTCACTAAGCTGATGCCACACAACATGGTATGGGTCACCCTTAGGAAACACACCTGCAGTGGCACGAGCAACCTCTTCTGGGCATCCTTTGAGCAAATCCCGTAGTGCCTTGTATGCAACCACATTTGCACCTTCCTGAGGATTCCTACCTCGAGCAATGAATCGACGTCCACACCAAAGTGACGCTCCTTCACTCTTGGCGGGAATTACCACTTCAACAGGAAGCAAACTCATACGCTGACTCTCCAGCTCCTTACTCTACTGATAGCGAGGTTCTTTACCCAAGGGATAGCCTTAGCCCACCGAGTGCAGAATCCGCCATAGCAAGGAAGGCATTCCATATTCTTTTAGAAACTTCTTGGCACCACGTGGCTCACGGGTGGCAAGCCGGGCCGATGCAAAACTTTTCCTTGGTTGACTTGGATTTGATGCGCTTCATTCTTGCCATCTCGTCCAACCGATTCACAACTCTCATGAGAGGGAGATTAAGTTGGGAACTTTTATCGAAAGAGAGAATCATTCTTTTATAAGGGAAGAAATAATGCAGTTGCCATGAAATGATTATGTGCCATGATGCATGCACGTTCCGTACGTCCTCACAAACCTAGAAAATACTAAATTCTAGCGTTTTAAACGGTGGCATACCAACGTGCTCTCATATAGCATAAACTAGTCGGGCTACACGATCTTGCGTAGTTAGTGTACCTGCAGAAAATTCATTTCAGCCCAATATCCCAATGAATGCAAGCGACGTAAAAATCCACGCACCTTCCGAACAAGGTGAAATCTCCGATTACTTGCACCCATTCCCGAGTGCATACTACCCAACAAGTCATCAGAAGACGACACCCTCACATGGGGTACCTTCTTATAAACATGTGTGGACATGTATATAATCCAAAGCACCAATAAGCACTCCCCTAGATCGGCATTGCGTCCGATCATGCTCTCACAACTCACACTTACCTTAGCGGCGAACCAATCTTACCTTGGCGTAGGGGCAAATTGATCCATACATAACCATTCAAGTGAATGGCCCTCATACATATCCGTCGTGTATGAGCACGACAAATAGCAAATATGATGCGTAATCCCCGCTTAGTACCGATATAAGCCACCGAAGTCCTTAATTGGGCATATAGGATATGATGGTCCAAGGCACATATATAGATTTTGAAAACCACACACTTTTGAAAAGCCTATATATGAGATTAAGTGGCTATAAGTTCGTAATTACGTTTATAAAACAAATTCTTTTTGTTTTAAATATACTTATGAACAAGAATAATACGTTGAACCCCTCCGATGCACCAGTAACGGAACCGACCAATTAATATAAACATAATGTACTAATGATGTCGCTTAAGCAACTCAATTAGCACATGACGCTTATATCAACCCGGTAGTCCGTGAAACCACGAAGGATTTCAAACTTTCCACAATACAAATTTTTTGCACCGAATTAAGTTCAACATAATACCGTCCATAGTAATACATAAGTTCGCAAGTAGTTGATTACATCGGAGTTGCGAAAATAGTTATTACAATATCAAGTTGGAAACAAAACTCGGAAGCAAGATAAAGTGTTGTTTTACAAACGCACACTTAGTTAAAAATAGTGCCTCGGTCCATCATCAAATCCAAAGAAAAAGCATAGAGGTCTCGAGATATAAGAGTTGACCTTGCCCAAGGTCTAATCCTCCCGTAGTGGGAGGTCCATCTTGTTGCCACAAAGAAAGGTCTTATGATCTCGCAACAAGTGGGAATAAAACCCCGAGTACAAGAAGGTACTCGCCTAGACTTACCCGTCATAAACCAAAAATAAAGTGACACCAAGGAGTATGCAAAGCTTTATAAGTGGGATAGCCGACTCATTTAAACTTGCGATAAAAGATGAGCTTATTAAATAATCATTTAGTGATAAAAGACTCTCTAGCTTATCATCTTTTAGGTTGGATCCGACATCACTAGATTAGCACCCGAACTACTCCAACCTGTGGTATGAGCAAACAATACTATCCTATCCTTCAGGTTGAGCATACCAGCACCAACAACATAGAACCATAACCATCCTATTTTTCACAGTGATTTGCGACAGTGCCGCTGCTCGGTCAAGTGTTCACTGTCCAGGAACGATGGCGATTATAATCGATTGCAAACCAGCTGGCGGGTATTCCTCACACAAACCACACGTCTCCCGTCGGAGTCGATTAGATCACCTTGGTCTATTCGGGTGGAAACACGGATTTCAACGAATACGGTTGCAACCAGGGCATGCCCGGCTACCAGGTCTCTCCGGCGCGACCGGCCACTGGCTTTAATACCGCGCCTGTGGGCAACACACTCAACTCCGTTGAAATACCGGCCCAAACATCCTCAAGGCTTCGCGGTCGGATGATCGCATCCTTCCAGCTATCTGTGAGGCATTGTTCAACATGATCCGAGGACGTACAAAGCCATAGTCCCATTAAGTGACATCGCCGGAGTTTCCATGGTCTAACACACCACAAACTCCGACTAGTCGTGATTTATCAAGGCCACATGGTTATGTTCTCTAACCAACCTCCATAATATCAACCAAAGGGTAGTAACCACCTACCTCGCGGATGAGGGTCAATCACCCGTCTTCTACCGATCTAATTAAGCAAAGTGCTAAGCATATGAACGATCCCGAACCTAAAGAGGGGTAACGGTATTCAGTGTGGATCAAGGTACTCATAATGCAAGAACGGTTCCAAGTAAAGCCTATAAACTTAATGCATCATAAACAATAAAGGACGCAAAGTAAATCATTTTGCAAACCGTAGGAGAAATGCTCCGGGGCTTGCCTTCCTAATACGATCAATGTTGAAGCTCCCAAAGACTTGATCACTCCACGTCCGGGTTCCCGGTTCTCGATCACCTCACGTGCCGTGGTTCCCCTTGGTGACTCCTCATTTGGATCCTTAACCCACGTCACGTTCGTTCTCCTAGCGATCCCGTATGATGTGGGTGCATGTATGAATACTAAGAATACACATGGTATGATCATGCGAATGCGTGCTTGCTTATTCTTTCTACAAGGTAGTCAACATCATCCAAGAACGTGTACCATAAGCACATGTCATCTACTACTTTTTCTACTACAACAATGTAATCCTAGTACGACATCCCTTTCTACTATCATCCGCAAACAAGTCAAGTAAAGCCAAAGAGACTACACTCACACATAATCATCCTAACCATATAACTAACAGGTCAGTAAATAAATCATAAATAAATAACCATAGACCCTACGGGTATGAATGAGGACATTCTGGAAAGCTTATGAAATTCTCCATCAAACGTATGAAGACATCACAAACTGATTCCCAGGTTAACTACACCTAAAACACAGAACATCAGGACTGATTCTGGAAAAACAGCCACTAAAACCGCACCTTGGTGACCATCTTGTCACACTCATAACGCCTAAACCATTCATGCAATGATCATGAAACTTTAGCAATAGATGCATAAGCTAATACACTAACTATCATCTTTAGATAAGTTAACCAGAAAACCAACTTATCATTAGGTTAGGCATGGCATCTTGGAATCGACTCTAAATTAACCACCTATAGGTTGAACAGCAACCCATAGCTACATACATCCTAAAATCCTATAAAAATTACAGTGGATAAAACATGGTAATACCAGTGCATCACCCAAGTTTCACCCCAATGGGATAATCCTACTGGCCTACACAAAAATGACATGGCAGCCCCAAACCAAGGACCTATAAATACTTTGTACTACCAACTTGATCAAACAATGAAACCAACCATACACAGAGGTACATTATGACATAGAATAAGCCTACAAAAAGTATCAACTCTAAACTAGACATCTATAAATCATTTATGAATTATCTCAAGAATTGCCCCTAGATCACACTTGAACTACAACTCTATAAATCTACACAGGAAGCATGCATGATACATTTCTCCCGGACGCACCACATAAGAAGACTAACAAAACAAGAATCACATTTTTCGGAGCAACCTTCGATTTACTATGCATTTTTAAAGATT
The DNA here is from genome assembly GCA_018135685.1 of Themeda triandra. NCBI lineage: Eukaryota > Viridiplantae > Streptophyta > Magnoliopsida > Poales > Poaceae > Themeda > Themeda triandra. Next base: position 42,265 of record JAENPR010002180.1, read on the forward strand.
AATAGTAATTCAAGAATTAATTCTAAACTCAATATAAAAGCACAGCAAACATGGCATCTCATATTTTCTAGGCATAGCTCATCCAATAAGAAAAATACCGCAAGTTGAGTCACCCTCATTAGACCAATATTCATCAAGATATGAATTTCTAAACCTTTTTTCCAATTTCTCGGAAATCCTTTTCTAATATCGTAATAGGACAGACGCTTTACATAAAAGCCCCGATCTTATCCAGAATCGCATAGGCCCCGATCCGAAAGTCCCCGTATGCGGGTAATCTTGCGCGAGACCACCCTCACCTTTATCTAATTCTAGGCGCGAGGTCCTTGGCTCGGGAAGAACAGGAGAGGCGGCGGCTCTCGCCGTCCCGGCGGGTGTGGGCCTCGCCGGCGGCCACTAGGAGGCGGCGGAGCATCGCGGGGTCCCGGCGCACCCGCCGGGTACCCGCGGCTCGGCCGGGGCGGCCCGTGGTGGCACCGCACGCGAGCCGGCGGCGCGGTGGCGGGGCGACGCGGCCGGCAGCGGCCCGGCGGCGCTCGTCGAAGGCTAGGAGGTGGAGGAGGTGCGGGGCGGCGTTGCGAAGCCGATGGCGCTATCAATTGAACAAATGGCGGGGCGAATCGACGGCTAGGCGGCGGCGCTCCACTTGGCGGCCATGGCGGCTTGGTGCGGCTGCTCGGCCGGGGAAGAAGAAAGGGAGGAGCGGGGCGGCGAGCGAGCGGGCGAGCGAGGCGCTTATAAAGGCGGCTCGTCGCTCCACCCGGCCGGGAGGAGTCACGGGTGTGCGGAGGCGGACGCGACGCGATGGCGATGGTGGCCGGCGCTCGGCGTCGCAGCGATGCAGCGGCGAGCGGGCCGGGCGCGCGGGGTGCTCAAGTACTCGTGCACGTGCCGGGTGTGTCGCGTCGTTTTGCTCGTGGCGCGGGTGTGGACGGCGACCGTCGGGGCCGGCGATGCGGTGAGCGGCGCGACGCGCGTTGCCGGGCGAGCGGCGGGGCGTGGGCACTTGAGTGCTCGCGCCGTGTCGTGGCGTGCGTGACGCGGTGCGGCGGGCGCGCAGCGGGCCAGCGAGCGGGCAGGGCAGCAAGGCGGCAGCGGCGACAGCGAGGCGTCGCTGCGCTCTCTGTCACGGGGAAGCAGAGGAGAAGAGGGGGAAGGAGATGACAGGTGGGGCCCACCCGTTTTGTCTCGACTTGAAAAGTTTGACCAGCGATAACTCCCAAACGGTGCCGAATCTGAAAAACTTAAAACATGAAAGTTTCTCCATTTGATGAGTAGAATACTTTTCATGTTGGAAGTTTTTGCTAATTCGGCCTAGTTTTGAAAATGTGAATTAGGGTCAAATTATAATTATAAAAACATTAATTTCCAATATTTTTCCCTATTTGTTTTGTCCTTTTTGAAAGCCTTAGCCCCATTTTCATGGCTTGGTGTAAAAACAAAAGTTTCTCCAAATAATTTGCTCTAAAACTCTATTAAGGGTCCAACTTGATCTCGAGCAATGTAAACAGGGCTTTTTTTGAAAAGTTTGAAAACTACTTAATGCATATATATAACGAATAAATCTATTTAACCACAAGGAAACAAGCATCAAGCAATTCGGGTAATTATGAGCATGAGATGCTTATGGGATGATTATGCTCATGAAGATGCAAGATTTATTAAGACAAAAACTGGAGTTGTTACAACGAGCGGGCTAGCTGGGCCTTGTGGGCCGACTTCGCCAAAGTGGGTCGTTTTTCTTTTTAAAATTGTTTTATTCTTTTTCTCGTTTTGATGAATAGTAATGTCTTTTGTTATTTTCATATAGAATTATTGGTAGCCCCAAAAATTATGAAAATTTTTGTGTATGCTCGGGTGTAAGTGTACTCTCGGGTGGCGCGGAAGCTGAGCCTAGTTCTAGAATGTCCGACGGTATTGTTGATATAATTGTGGGTTAGAGTCCCACTTATATCGTGTGTTTAGGGATCCTCAGCTGAGTAAATCGGTTCGAATCGTCGTGCTCCTCGGTTATGGAGACTTGATCCTCCGACCATACATCGTAGCAATCAAGCGAAATGTGAAAGAATTGGTTCTTGGTGGCTCGTGGAATCGAGAAGAAGGCAGCTGGAAAGATAATCTCAAGTGTAATGCTTAATATGATTGCTGGAAATAGAACAGGTGCAAATCTAGCTTTAATAGATACAATAGAAGTTGTCGCTTTTATCCTGTTTAAAACTTTGAAAGTAAGGATCCACTTTTAGTAATGCTATTCTGCAAAACTTCCCTTTTCTAGCTCAACTACTCAAAAGCCAGCATATCCTTGAGAGTCTTTTCTTTTAGTCGGGTAAGTCTTGCGGAGTACCTTCATGTACTCAGGGTTTGTTCTACCCCTGTTGCAGGTGCTGACTGTTGCTTCGAACCATGTTGTGTCGCTGGGCTCGACATGATTTGGTCTCCTCTCGCGACTTAGGTGCCCTACCTAAGTTGTCTTCGTAGCTCTACTCTACTTCCACATTAAAGTTAAGTTTGTAAAATGTTAACTTATTCATTATTGTAAACTTTTTAATGTTATCATTCTTCCGCACTCGATATATCTATATTTTGTAACAAATGTTGTAATGTTGGAGTTACTCCATTGTTGATCCCGGTATGAGTGTAAAAGTGGTTCAATCGGTGTTCGTTAAGAACATCGACAGGCTTCATAAGTTGTGTGGAACACATGCATAGTAACTCGAGGTCCGTTAAGACAAGGGTTAGTGCATGTGGGCCACATTACTTAGGAGGTTCTGCCACAGTTGGTATCAGAGCTCATACTTTGGATCAGCTACAACATTACATTTGAAAACTTCAAAATGATTTTACAATATAAAAGTTTTTAATTTAACAAATTAAAAATGGATCCTTATCTATTTTCTTTCCTGCTGAAAGACTTTGAGAAGTTTCTCGGTACTTCTTCAAATGGTCAACATAGAAGTCAACTTCCTCAACCAAAGCTTCGCTGGAGTGTCTTTAAACAGTTCGTCTAACAAGCCCTCTAATTCACTAACTTGGTGAAGTTGAAGTTTTCTAACATTGTGAGGACGTATAGGACGAGCGTATCATATGAAAATCTTTTGGAAGTTAAAAGATCCCCTTAAGGTTGGAATGGTTATATTCCTTTATGATTGTTCTATTGTTAAATCTCGCCATGTACCAGGATTGTTTATCAATTGAATCTTTTATTTCATAAATTTCTGATCTTTGGGAATTTGTGGAATATACCTTGATATACATCATTATCTTAAAGATGAAACCTGGTACGAATTCTTGATTCTTTTATTGAGTATGTGTCCTACCTTGATTTCTTTCAACTCCGACACATGCTATCTTCTTGATGTCGTTTAAGACGTATGTTTTACCCTCATATCACTATGATTGTGTTCTTTAAGGGTACAATGGTCTATGACCGGGAAATAGCGACGAAACTTGGGGTCTCCTATGGTTCGTGACCATAAGGAAATACCGCGGGCGTTCACTAATGTCGGGGTCTATGATCATGAAACCTTATAGTTCACAATTAGTGTGTTCACGTTCTTTGAACATGCTAATCTCTTGACCTTCATAGCCGACAAATGTTTGTCGAAAGTCATTATGATGTGTTCTATGGTGGTGCTTACAATTCACTCCTTATGTTTGAAGGACAGTTATATCCTTTATAATTGTTCCATTGCTTTGAATCTCGTCTTATACCAGGTTTTTGTCACTGTTAATAATCCCGTACTCCATAAGTTTCCCATCCTTGGCAATTTGTGGAATATGCCCTGAAGTACACTATTACCTTGAAAACTGAAACTAGTGTGAATCCTTAATTCTTTTGCTGAGTATGTGTCATACTTTGATTTCTTACAACTCTGACCTGTGCTATCTCCTTGATGTCGTTTGACGACATATATCTCACTTGTATATCGCTATGGATATGTCTTCTAGGGTATCATGACTTATGACTTGGAAACATCGCCGAACCCGAGTGTTCGTCGTTATCCGGGTCAATGGTCATGCTCCTCTTGGGTGCAGTCCTTGTTTGCACATTCTAATCTCTTGACCTCGATATCCGACTTTGTTGGCCAAGAGTTATATTGATTGTATTCTGTAGTGGTGTCTCGACCGTAACTATGGTGCCGTGTCAACCTGAAATCTCCCGTGACTTGCGACCACATGAGTTTTCATCGGGCTATACATGTATCGTAGTGGATCACAATGGATGCATACTTATTGAATATTCTTGGGATTCAAAGTTGTTCTTTGAACTCCCTAAATACCTTGTGGTTGTGACCGACTTCGATCTCGGTTCATCGTATCAATGTTTCAAAATGTGGGTTACCGTTGTTGTGCCCTATAGTGGTGCCGTGTTCCGTAACTCCGGTGCCACGACGGGACCTAGGGTCTCTTGTGTGACCCGGCACACAAGTTGCCGGGTGCGCGTAGGAACCAAGATTTGTGGGCATGAGCCATTATAGTCTCATGACAATGTATCCTACTCTTCGAACTTATCTTAGGAATTACCGCCGAAACTCCCTTGAAACTCTAAATACCTTGTCAGTTGTAACCACTTTTATCTCATGGTTGTAACTCTCGAATCGAACCTTGATGATCTATGAACTTCGTCAAGTTGATTTACTTGACACATTTCCTTTTCCATTACTTACCCCACGGGATTTTGTTGCTCAAAAATCTCGGGACGAGATTTCTTTAAGGGGGAAAGGATGTAACATCCTAGATGTTAATTGCAACTAAAACTTGATTTAGAATTTTATTAAGGCCTAATCATCGAGCATCATGGCATTAATGCATTCATGTTTTAATATTATTTTTGATGTGATGCTTTGTTTTACATATGAAATGATGATTGTGATTGCTAATGCCCGATTAGTTAGTATAGAAATTAAATCGAGCTCCAAATCTGTTTCAAAAACCCCGTTTTCCCGAAAACTCGATTTACCCCCTTTTCTCTATTTCAAAATCTACAAAGAATTTGGGGTTGGTCCAAAAAGCAATATTGTGGGTCTTGATGAGAGCTACAATGTTGGTGAACAAAGTTTTTCAAGTTTCCAAAAAGAATTTCAAATTATTTTGAAAATACAGTTTTCGGCTAGTTGTCCCCTTTTCAATTTCAAACCATAATTCAAAAACTATGCATATTTTGGAAAAACTCTTTTTGGAGAAAATGTGTAGTTTAAAAAGTTGAGTATTCCATAGTTTTGGAGTTTTTCAAGTTCTTTAGAAAAATCAAAAGTAATTTCATATATTTCATTCTAGGTTTTTGTCCCCTTTTCAAAATTTGATTCAAATTCAATTTTCCTTTCAGAATTTGAAAATCCTCCAGTTGAGAAAATTGTAGGGCATGAAAAATTAGGCTAGGGTTGTTTTTGGAATTTTTCGAGTTCAGTTCAAGTTTTTGGAGTAATTTGCAAAGTTCTGAAAAGATCTCATGCTGCTACAGTGTTGATGACGTCATCCTCCTCGATCTCCCTCTCTATTCCTCGTCGTCGCCGTGTTCATGGCCGCCATGCCGGCTTGCCGGCCGCGCCGCGCGCGCTAGAAACTTCATCGCCGCGTGTCGCCCGCGCTCCGCACCGCCCTGCCTCACCTTAAACCCTCTGCGCTGTCGAACGGGAGGCCAACTCCATTCTCTCCTTTTCTCTTGTTCGTCATCGCCGTCGAGCTCACTGTCGCCGGCGAAATTCGCCGTCGCCATGCCATCCTCGCCCATCAGCTCGTGCCATTAGCTTCGCCGTCTCCTTGCGATCACGACGAGCCCTCTAGCGCTGTCTCTCTTCGCCCAGACCGCCCAGAAGACGTCGTCTTCTTCGCGGCGGCCGAGCGCCGACGGAGTCCGCCGCCGTGGCCGTGCCACTCCGGTGTGCCGCGGTTGCATTTCCTCGATAGGTGGCTTCGCCTTGTCGTGTTGCTTTGCTCATGCGCCTCTTCTCTTCTCGCAGTTGGAGTCGGACGCGCCGAGACGCGAGTTTGCCACCGGGTTCATGCCGCCGCCGTCGCCATCACCGCCGGCCATCCACCTCCGCCTCTCTTCCCGGTCTTGTTAGCACAAGCACCCGGCCCGCGGTGAGCTCCCCGCCCGTGCTCATGCCTTTGGTTGGGGTCGAGCCCCCTTTCGCCGTCGCTTTGCGTGCATCGCCGTCGGCAAGGCCATGTCGCCGCCGCGCGCATGGCCGAGCTGGATAGGGTCACGCGCTGGCTTTCCTAGCGTGCGCATCATGTCCCCGGCATCGCGTAGGGTGTGATGCTTGCGTCGCCGTCGTCCGGAAAACCCTCCGGCAGCCGTCCCCCGCCGTGCCGCGCACCATCGTGCCGCCATGGTCGCCGCTGGCCGTGCTCCTCCGCATCCGCCGTCGCGTCTGGGAGTCCAGCGTGTGCGCCGTGTCTCATAGGTCGCGTAGAGCTCGAGCCCGTGGCCGGGAACCTCGCCGGCGGGGAGATCACGCCGGCCAGGTCGCAGTCCAGGATGAAGTCTCTCGTGGACTTGAGTTTGTGAATTTGATAAATCCCAGGGACCTAGCTGCAAAGACCATGACTCATTTAAATAGTGTAGAATAGTATTTGGACTTGATTGTTAATAGGTATAACTTCAGCGACCTTTTTGCAAGGTTGCCAGGCCAGGCCTCGACAGGCCGCCACTTGGGCCGGCCTTTTTCCGCCACCGGGCCGGCCTGCTCGCGGCTCGCTCCCGCGCGTAGCGAGCCGGGCTAGCTGGGCCTTGTGGGCCGACTTCGGCCAGTGGGTCGTTTTTCTTTTTAAAATTGTTTTATTCTTTTTCTGTTTTGATGAATAGTAATGTCTTTTGTTATTTTCATATAGAATTATTGGTAGCCCCAAAAATTATGAAAATTTTTGTGTATGCTCTCTCTGTCATGTGCTTGACTTTATAAAAATATTAGATGCCTATTTTGATTATATTTTATATGTTTTAAAATTAGCCCTTTTAATTGAAAAATGCTCCTTCTTTTATTTTTAGTTATTTATTTATTGTTCCAAAAATCTTGAAAATTTTTTGGTAGTCTTCTCAGGCCATGAGAAGCTTGAGTTTAATTTGTGAGATTTATTTGACAACTTTTTATTTAGTCTTTATTTTATGTTTAGTTTTTAATAGATCTTTAATTGCTTATTTAGTTCTTTATGACTTAGGATTTTCTTGAGTGACTTTGGGATTGATTGAAGACCTTAGGTCATTAACTTTAGTGACCTTGGGCACTTTGATGACTTGTATGAATTATCTTGATCTGCTGGTTATCTTAACTAGAGTAGCTTCGCCTGTGTAACCCTAGGTTTTGTTTAATTAATGTTGTTTGAGTACAACTTTATCGCGAAGGAAAGTTGTACTCAAGTGATCAAGTTGTTATGCTTTCATCCATGTATCATAATGCATCGTGCCATGAGCTCATCATACTAAAGCACGCTTCATTAATTACGTGTAGTTGTTTCGAGAGTGAGGTGGATTGTGTTGATCGACGTTCGGAAAGATGTCGTCCGACAGTGGTACTCGAGAAGGTGTCATCCATGGTGTTGGTGTCAACTCTGACAATGGGATTCTAACTTCACTGCAACGCAGGCAAGCCCCGGAGCATGCAACCCATTTCTGTTTCTGCAAATATTTTACACTATAAGTCTAGTGTATTGTGCATTAAGTTAATAGGATTTGGTTGATACCGTTGCCGCATGACTACCTTGATCTACTTTTACATCATGATATCCCACTAGTATGTGTAGGTCGATTTCTTATGCTTAGCCATGCTTAGACTTCGGTAGAAGTTGTAGGTTGTTAATCTTTGATCATGATTTACCATTGTATCTTTGCTTCTCTAGACCTAAAGATGGGTCACGAGGGCATAAGAATATGGTTATATTAAATTGAGACCGGTCGGGTAACTTGCATCGGGAATGGAGTCTTGATGTAGTGTTTCCGACTTGTCGATTAAGGACTGGCCGTTGTTTGGCCAGCTGGACAAGACTTTGCAACTACTCACATATCTACGGAAAAGCTTTACCCTAGGATAATCTAAGGACTAGTACGGTGAGCCCGTGCACTGGGAGTGGCGAGATGGCGGGAGTACAATACCCTCGTGGGCCGTGTCCCGGATTGGAGGTGTAAGTGTACTCTCGGGTGGCGCGGAAGCCGAGCCTAGTTCTAGAATGTCCGACGGTATTGTTGATATAATTGTGGGTTAGAGTCCCACTTATATCGTGTGTTTAGGGATCCTCAGCTGAGTAAATCGGTTCGAATCGTCGTGCTCCTCGGTTATGGAGACTTGATCCTCCGACCATACATCGTAGCAATCAAGCGAAATGTGAAAGAATTGGTTCTTGGTGGCTCGTGGAATCGAGAAGAAGGCAATTTGGAAAGATAATCTCAAGTGTAATGCTTAATATGATTGCTTGGAAATAGAACAGGTGCAAATCTAGCTTTAATAGATACAATAGAAGTTGTCGCTTTTATCCCGTTTAAAACTTTGAAAGTAAGGATCCACTTTTAGTAATGCTATTCTCGCAAAACTTCCCTTTTCTAGCTCAACTACTCAAAAGCCAAAGATATCCTTGAGAGTCTTTTCTTTTAGTCGGGTAAGTCTTGCGGAGTACCTTCATGTACTCGGGGGTTTGTTCTACCCCCGTTGCCGAGTGTGCCGATTGTTGCTTCGAACCATGTTGTGTCGCTGGGCTCGACATGATTTGGTCTCCTCTCGCGACTTAGGTGCCCTACCTAAGTTGTCTTTCGTAGCTCTACTCTACTTCCACATTAAAGTTAAGTTTGTAAAATGTTAACTTATTCATTATTGTAAACTTTTTAATGTTATCATTCTTCCGCACTCTGATATATCTATATTTTGTAACAAATGTTGTAATGTTGGAGTTACTCCATTGTTGATCCCGGGTATGAGTGTAAAAGTGGTTCAATCGGTGTTCGTTAAGAACATCGACAGGGCTTCATAAGTTGTGTGGAACACATGCATAGTAATCTGAGGTCTGTTAAGACAAGGGTTAGTGCATGTGGGCCACATTACTTAGGAGGTTCTGCCACAACCCTAAACCCTAAACCCTAAACCCTAAAACCCTAAAACCCTAAACCCTTAAACCCTAAAACCCTAAAACCCTAAAACCCTAAACCCTAAAACCCTAAACCCTAAACCCTAAACCCTAAACCCTAAACCCTAAAACCCTAAAACCCTAAAACCCTAAAACCCTAAAACCCTAAACCCTAAACCCTAAACCCTAAACCCTAAACCCTAAACCCTAAACCCTAAACCCTAAACCCTAAACCCTAAACCCTAAACCCTAAACCCTAAACCCTAAAACCTAAAACCCTAAAACCCTAAACCCTAAACCCTAAACCCTAAACCCTAAAACCCTAAAACCCTAAACCCTAAACCCTAAACCCTAAACCCTAAACCCTAAACCCTAAACCCTAAACCCTAAACCCTAAACCCTAAACCCTAAACCCTAAACCCTAAACCCTAAACCCTAAACCCTAAAACCCTAAAACCCAAAACCCTAAACCTTAAACCCTAAAACCCTAAAACCCTAAAACCCTAAACCCTAAACCCTAAACCCTAAACCCTAAACCCTAAACCCTAAACCCTAAACCCTAAAACCCTAAAACCCTAAAACCCTAAACCCTAAACCCTAAACCCTAAACCCTAAACCCTAAACCCTAAACCCTAAACCCTAAACCCTAAACCCTAAACCCTAGAACCCTAGAACCCTAGAACCCTAGAACCCTAGAACCCTAGAACCCTAGAACCCTAAACCCTAAACCCTAAACCCTAAACCCTAAACCCTAAACCCTAAACCCTAAACCCCTAAAACCCTAAAACCCTAAAACCCTAAAACCCTACACCCTAGACCCTAGACCCTAGACCCTAACCCCTAGACCCTAGACCCTAGACCCTAGACCCCCGACCCCGACCCCGACCCCCGACCCCGACCCCGACCCCGACCCCGAACCGAACCCCGAACCCCGAACCCGAACCCCGAACCCGAACCCTCAACCCTCAACCCTCAACCCTCAACCCTCAACCCTAAACCCTCAACCCTAAACCCTAAACCCTAAACCCTAAACCCTAAACCCTAAACCCTAAACCCTAAACCCTAAACCCTAAACCCGGAACCCGGAACCCCGAACCGGAACCCCGAACCCGAACCCCGAACCGGACCCAAAACCCCAAACCCGAAACCCCTAAACCCCTAAACCCCTAAACCCCTAACCCCTAAACCCTAAACCCTAAACCCCTAAACCCCTAAACCCTAAACCCCAAACCCTAAACCCCAAACCCCAAACCCCAAACCCCAAACCCCAAACCCCAAACCCCAAACCCCAAACCCCAAACCCCAAACCCCTAAACCCAAACCCCAAACCCCTAAACCCTAACCCCTAAAACCCCAAACCCCAAACCCCTAAACCCCAAACCCCAAACCCCAAACCCCAAACCCCAAACCCCAAACCCTAAACCCAAACCCTAAACCCCAAACCCCAAACCCTAAACCCCCAAACCCTAAACCCCAAACCCTAAACCCCAAACCCTCAACCCCAAACCCCAAACCCCAAACCCCAAACCCCTAACCCCTAAACCCCAAACCCTCAACCCCAAACCCTAAACCCAAACCCCTAAACCCTAAACCCTAAACCCTAAACCCTAAACCCAAAACCCAAAACCCAAACCCCTAAACCCTAAAACCCTAAAACCCTAAACCCAAAACCCAAAACCCAAAACCCAAAACCCAAAACCCTAAAACCCTAAACCCTAAACCCCCAACCCTAAACCCTAAACCCTAAACCCTAAACCCCAACCCTAAACCCCCAACCCTAAACCCCCCTAAACCCTAAACCCCTAACCCTAAAACCCTAAACCCTAACCCTAAACCCCAAACCCCAAACCCCAAACCCCAAACCCCAAACCCCAAACCCTAACCCCTAACCCCAAACCCCAAACCCTAACCCCAAACCCTATCCAGCTCGCGCCGCGCTAGAAACTTCATCGCCGCGTGTCGCCCGTCGCTCCCGCACCGCCCAGCCTCACCTTAAACCCTCCGCATTGTCGAACGGGAGGCCAACTCCATTCTCTCCTTTTCTCTTGTTCGTCATCGCGTCGAGCTCACGTCGCCGGGGTCGCCGTCGCCATGCCATCCTCGCCCATCGCCTCGTGCCATTAGCTTCGCCGTCTCCTTGCGATCACGACGAGCCCTCTAGCGCTGTCTCTCTTCGCCCTGCACCGCCCGGAAGACGTCGTCTTCTTCGCGCGGGCCGGCCGCAGCGCCGACGGAGTCCGCCGCCGTGGCCGTGCCACTCCGGTGTGCCGCCGGTTGCATTTCCTCGATAGGTGGCTTCGCCTTGTCGTGTTGCCGCTCATGCGCCTCTTCTCTTCTCGCAGCTTGGAGTCGGACGCGCCGAGACGCGAGTTTGCCACCGGTTCATGCCGCCGTCGCCATCACCGCCGGCCATCCACCTCCGGTCTCTTCCCGGTCTTGTTAGCACAAGCACCGGCCCGCGGTGAGCTCCCGCCCGTGCTCATGCCTTTGGTTGGGTCGAGCCCCCTTTCGCCGTCGCTTTGCGTGCATCGCCGTCGGCAAGGCCATGTCGCCCGCCGCGCGCATGGCCGAGCCGGATAGGGTCACGCGCCGGCTTTCCTAGCGTGCGCATCATGTCCCGCATCGCGTAGGGTGTGATGCTTGCGTCGCCGTCGTCGGAAACCCTCCGGCGGCCGTCCCCGCCGTGCCGCGCACCATCGTGCCGCCATGGTCGCCGCTGGCCGTGCTCCTCCGCATCCGCCGTCGCGTCTGGGAGTCCAGCGTGTGCGCCGTGTCTCATAGGTCGCGTAGAGCTCGAGCCCGTGGCCGGGAACCTCGCCGGGGGAGATCACGCGGCTGTGTCGCGATCCCAGGATGAAGTCTCTCGTGGACTTGAGTTTGTGAATTTGATAAATCCCGGTGGACCTAGCCGCAAAGACCATGACTCATTTAAATAGTGTAGAATAGTATTTGGACTTGATTGTTAATAGGTATAACTTCAGCGACCTTTTTGCAAGGTTGCCAGGCCAGGCCTCGACAGGCCGCCACTTGGGCCGGCCTTTTTCCGCCCACCGGGCCGGCTCGCCGCGGCTCGCTCCCCGCGTAGCGAGCCGGGCTATTTGGGCCTTGTGGGCCGACTTCGGCCCGTGGGTCGTTTTTCTTTTTAAAATTGTTTTATTCTTTTTTCTCTGTTTTGATGAATAGTAATGTCTTTTGTTATTTTCATATAGAATTATTGGTAGCCCCAAAAATTATGAAAATTTTTGTGTATGCTCTCTGTCATGTGCTTGACTTTATAAAAATATTAGATGCCTATTTTGATTATATTTTATATGTTTTAAAATTAGCCCTTTTAATTGAAAAATGCTCCTTCTTTTATTTTTAGTTATTTATTTATTGTTCCAAAAATCTTGAAAATTTTTTGGTAGTCTTCTCGAGCCATGAGAAGCTTGAGTTTAATTTGTGAGATTTATTTGACAACTTTTTATTTAGTCTTTATTTTATGTTTAGTTTTTAATAGATCTTTAATTGCTTATTTAGTTCTTTATGACTTAGGATTTTCTTGAGTGACTTTGGGATTGATTGAAGACCTTAGGTCATTAACTTTAGTGACCTTGGGCACTTTGATGACTTGTATGAATTATCTTGATCTCGCTGGTTATCTTAACTAGAGTAGCTTCGCTGTGTAACCCTAGGTTTTGTTTAATTAATGTTGTTTGAGTACAACTTTATCGCGAAGGAAAGTTGTACTCAAGTGATCAAGTTGTTATGCTTTCATCCATGTATCATAATGCATCGTGCCATGAGCTCATCATACTAAAGCACGCTTCATTAATTACGTGTAGTTGTTTCGAGAGTGAGGTGGATTGTGTTGATCGACGTTCGGAAAGATGTCGTCCGACAAAGGGTACTCGAGAAGGTGTCATCCATGGTGTTGGTGTCAACTCGACAATGGGATTCTAACTTCACCGCAACGCAGCAAGCCCGGAGCATGCAACCCATTTTTGCTTTCGCAAATATTTTACACTATAAGTCTAGTGTATTGTGCATTAAGTTAATAGGATTTGGTTGATACCGTTGCCGCATGACTACCTTGATCTACTTTTACATCATGATATCCCACTAGTATGTGTAGGTCGATTTCTTATGCTTAGCCATGCTTAGACTTCGGTAGAAGTTGTAGGTTGTTAATCTTTGATCATGATTTACCATTGTATCTTTGCTTCTCTAGACCTAAAGATGGGTCACGAGGGCATAAGAATATGGTTATATTAAATTGAGACCGGTCGGGTAACTTGCATCGGGAATGGAGTCTTGATGTAGTGTTTCCGACTTGTCGATTAAGGATTTGGCCGTTGTTTGGCCAGTGGACAAGACTTTGCAACTACTCACATATCTACGGAAAAGCTTTACCCTAGGATAATCTAAGGACTAGTACGGTGAGCCCGTGCTTGGGAGTGGCGAGATGGCGGGAGTACAATACCCTCGTGGGCCGTGTCCGGATTGGAGGTGTAAGTGTACTCTCGGGTGGCGCGGAAGCCGAGCCTAGTTCTAGAATGTCCGACGGTATTGTTGATATAATTGTGGGTTAGAGTCCCACTTATATCGTGTGTTTAGGGATCCTCAGCTGAGTAAATCGGTTCGAATCGTCGTGCTCCTCGGTTATGGAGACTTGATCCTCCGACCATACATCGTAGCAATCAAGCGAAATGTGAAAGAATTGGTTCTTGGTGGCTCGTGGAATCGAGAAGAAGGCAGTTGGAAAGATAATCTCAAGTGTAATGCTTAATATGATTCTTTGGAAATAGAACAGGTGCAAATCTAGCTTTAATAGATACAATAGAAGTTGTCGCTTTTATCCTGTTTAAAACTTTGAAAGTAAGGATCCACTTTTAGTAATGCTATTCGCAAAACTTCCCTTTTCTAGCTCAACTACTCAAAAGCCAAAGATATCCTTGAGAGTCTTTTCTTTTAGTCGGGTAAGTCTTGCGGAGTACCTTCATGTACTCGGGGTTTGTTCTACCCCATTGCAGTGTGCCGAAGTTGCTTCGAACCATGTTGTGTCGCTGGGCTCGACATGATTTGGTCTCCTCTCGCGACTTAGGTGCCCTACCTAAGTTGTCTTCTCGTAGCTCTACTCTACTTCCACATTAAAGTTAAGTTTGTAAAATGTTAACTTATTCATTATTGTAAACTTTTTAATGTTATCATTCTTCCGCACTCGATATATCTATATTTTGTAACAAATGTTGTAATGTTGGAGTTACTCCATTGTTGATCCGGGTATGAGTGTAAAAGTGGTTCAATCGGTGTTCGTTAAGAACATCGATGAGGGGCTTCATAAGTTGTGTGGAACACATGCATAGTAATCTGAGGTCTGTTAAGACAAGGGTTAGTGCATGTGGGCCACATTACTTAGGAGGTTCTGCCACAACCCTAAACCCTAAACCCTAAACCCTAAAACCCTAAAACCCTAAACCCTTAAACCCTAAAACCCTAAAACCCTAAAACCCTAAACCCTAAAACCCTAAACCCTAAACCCTAAACCCTAAACCCTAAACCCTAAAACCCTAAAACCCTAAAACCCTAAAACCCTAAAACCCTAAACCCTAAACCCTAAACCCTAAACCCTAAACCCTAAACCCTAAACCCTAAACCCTAAACCCTAAACCCTAAACCCTAAACCCTAAACCCTAAACCCTAAACCCTAAACCCTAAAACCTAAAACCCTAAAACCCTAAACCCTAAACCCTAAACCCTAAACCCTAAAACCCTAAAACCCTAAACCCTAAACCCTAAACCCTAAACCCTAAACCCTAAACCCTAAACCCTAAACCCTAAACCCTAAACCCTAAACCCTAAACCCTAAACCCTAAACCCTAAAACCCTAAAACCCTAAACCCTAAACCTTAAACCCTAAAACCCTAAAACCCTAAAACCCTAAACCCTAAACCCTAAACCCTAAACCCTAAACCCTAAACCCTAAACCCTAAAACCCTAAAACCCTAAAACCCTAAACCCTAAACCCTAAACCCTAAACCCTAAACCCTAAACCCTAAACCCTAAACCCTAAACCCTAGAACCCTAGAACCCTAGAACCCTAGAACCCTAGAACCCTAGAACCCTAGAACCCTAAACCCTAAACCCTAAACCCTAAACCCTAAACCCTAAACCCTAAACCCTAAACCCTAAACCCTAAACCCTAAAACCCTAAAACCCTACACCCTAGACCCTAGACCCTAGACCCTAACCCCTAGACCCTAGACCCTAGACCCTAGACCCCGACCCCGACCTGACCCCGACCCCCGACCCCGACCCCGAACCCCGAACCCCGAACCCCGAACCCGAACCCCGAACCCTAAACCCTAAACCCTCAACCCTCAACCCTCAACCCTCAACCCTCAACCCTCAACCCTCAACCCTAAACCCTCAACCCTAAACCCTAAACCCTAAACCCTAAACCCTAAACCCTAAACCCTAAACCCTAAACCCTAAACCCTAAACCCGGAACCCGGAACCCGAACCCCGAACCCGAACCCCGAACCCGACCGGAACCCGACCCAAAACCCCAAACCCGAAACCCCTAAACCCCTAAACCCCTAAACCCCTAACCCCTAAACCCTAAACCCTAAACCCCTAAACCCCTAAACCCTAAACCCCAAACCCTAAACCCCAAAACCCCAAACCCCAAACCCCAAACCCCAAACCCCAAACCCCAAACCCCAAACCCCAAACCCCAAACCCCTAAACCCAAACCCCAAACCCCTAAACCCTAACCCCTAAACCCCAAACCCCAAACCCCTAAACCCCAAACCCCAAACCCCAAACCCCAAACCCCAAACCCTAAACCCAAACCCTAAACCCCAAACCCCAAACCCTAAACCCCAAACCCTAAACCCCAAACCCTAAACCCCAAACCTCAACCCCAAACCCCAAACCCCAAACCCCAAACCCCTAACCCCTAAACCCCAAACCCCTCAACCCCAAACCCTAAACCCAAACCCCTAAACCCTAAACCCTAAACCCTAAACCCTAAACCCAAAACCCAAAACCCAAACCCTAAACCCTAAAACCCTAAAACCCTAAACCCAAAACCCTAAACCCAAAACCCAAAACCCAAAACCCTAAAACCCTAAACCCTAAACCCCCAACCCTAAACCCTAAACCCTAAACCCTAAACCCCCAACCCTAAACCCCCAACCCTAAACCCCTAAACCCTAAACCCCTAACCCTAAAACCCTAAACCCTAACCCTAAACCCCAAACCCCAAACCCCAAACCCCAAACCCCAAACCCCAAACCCTAACCCCTAACCCCAAACCCCAAACCCTAACCCCTAACCCCTAACCCCAAACCCCTAACCCCAAACCCTAAACCCTAAACCCTAAACCCTAACCCCTAAACCCTAACCCCTAACCCCTAAACCCTAGCCCCTAGACCCTAGCCCCTAGCCCCTAGACCCTAGACCCTAGACCCTAGACCCTAGACCCTAGACCCTAGACCCTACACCCTACACCCTACACCCTACACCCTAGACCCTAGACCCTAGACCCTAGACCCTACACCCTAGACCCTACACCCTACACCCTAGACCCTAGACCCTAGACCCTAGACGCTACGGCTATGACATGGTTCTCTTCCCCTCCAGGCACTGGACCGATCCCGATCATGAGCTCTCCCAAACAGGGGGAGCGGTGCGTCTCTACCGTCGCTCATGCCGCGCTCGTGCGGCTAGGCGGCGGCGTGCCAGGCGCAACTATCACAATCGTCTCCTCAGTATCAACGAGGAACCTTGTCCTGATACCCCACCGCCAGCCGCCGGTATGGAGCCTCTCCTTGAGAGCCTGACCGAGCTGAGCTTGGAAGGGGGAGAAGGACCCGCAGGTTACTACGGCGCTCCGTCCTCCCGCGTGGCACAGCCAAGGGGGCCGGCTGAGGCTCCTTCCGGGGTCGTAATGGCCCCAGAAGCATTTCCGTATGGCTTAAACACGGCGAGCAGGGCGTATGCTTCCTCCGTCAGCACCAACCTGAGTGCCTACGAGGAGCTCCCCGTGCATCACCTACGTTCCACCCTCAATCTTGTGGCATCCACACCAGCCTCCGAGTACCTGAGCACCACAGAGGGAGTGCAGGAGGCATCCTCTCGTCACTCCCCCCCACCAAATCAATAATTACCTGCCTCGACCCCCAGGTGTTGTACCATTAGAAGCAAAGGACCAGAGATATGCCTGGATGTGGACCACCGTGCCGAGCCAACGCACGCACGCCCGTTCATGAGTGCGTGCCACTACTACTACGGCTACCCCGACTCTGACTCTGCTGATGACTGCTACGACCCCACTCGAGAATGTTTCCATTTAGATGGACGGCTCGAGTCGGTGTCTAGCGACGAGCGGCCTCGCGGAGCCGGGGAAGGAAATGCCACTCCCCTCATGGCGACCCTCGAGAAGGGCGGGGAGCACTAGCCACCCGGCAGACGCCGCAGGCCCGAACCCAAAGCGGTTCGAGAATTTCGGCCCAAGTATGACGAAGAACAAGCGGCCGCAAGAACAAGCCGAGCGTGGCCGCGGCGGGAGAGCCGAGAACGGGCGCGGACGTCCACCAACGCATCATTGAGGATGCGGGGGGCGAACCCTCGGTCTTCGGCTGAGCAGGACAGAATGTAGCTGTTGCCGCCCTTCTGCTCCGAAATATGCCCGAGCCATCCAACCTCGAGGCTCGACGCATCCGGGACAGAGTTTAAACCCTTCTCGAAACCGTGGCCGTACAACAAGCTGAGAGTTCCGCCTCACAGCGTCGTGAGGCAGCCTTGAGATAGCAAAACCGAGAGGCCTCGGTCCACCCCGAGCCACCACGCGCCGCACAGGGGAACAGGGCAGCGCCGGTGCGGGAACGCATCGTCGGCAACCGGGAGCCCCGGGACGACATTGAAGAGCGCCGCCGCCACCATCGGGATGGAGCCGCTCGAGGCTACCATCCTCGATGGGGTGGACGCTACGACAGCGAGGAAAATCACAGTCCGTCACCCGAGCCGCCCGGCCCTTGAGTTTTTAGCAGGACCATCCGCAAGGCCGTCCTTCTCGAGCATTTCTGTCCTCCCATGAGCCTCACCAAGTACGATGGGAAGACAAAGCCCGAGCTCTGGCTGGTGGACTATCGACTGGCCTGTCAGCTGGGAGGGGCAAAAGACGACTGAGTCATTATTAGAAACCTCCCCTTGTTCCTGTCAGATACCGCTCGAGCCTGGCTCAAAAATCTCCCGCCTCTCCAGATCTATGACTGGGAGGACTTGGTGAGGATTTTTGACGGTAATTTCCAGGGCACGTATGTGCGTCCGGTGCAACTCTTGGGACCTCGGGAGCTGCAAGCAAAAGCCCGGTGAGTCACTTTGCGACTACATTAGGCGCTTCTCCCAGCAGCGCACCGAGCTCCCGAACATCACCGACTCTGACACCATCATGGCATTCCTCTCCGGCACCACCTGCAAGGAATTGGTGCGCGAGTTGGGGCGCAACACCCCCACCACGGCCAATGACTTGATGGACATCGTGACCAACTTCGCTTCCGGCGAGGAAGCGTTTGGGGCCATTTTCGGCGACAGCCAGGACAAGGGAAAGCGTAAGGAGGAGGAGCCCGAGGCCCTCAACCGTGGGGCAAGAAGAGCAGAAAGAAGCGCAGAAATCAGCAGGGGAAGTACGAGGCCTCTGCCGATGATCTTGTGGCCGCCGCCGACCGCAAGAATCCTCGAGGCCCTCCCGGGAGAGGCCTTTTCGACAAAATGCTAACGGAGCCCTGCCCGTATCACAAAGGGCCCGTCAAGCACAACCTTGAAGACTGCATCATGCTCCAGCACCACTTCAAGGGCCCCGAGACCAAGAGGGATGACGACAAGCAGAACGAAGCCAAAGACAAGGACGGTAGTGGAGGAGACGGATTCCCCGACATTCACGATTGCTTCTTTATTTACGGTGGGGCCTCGACGCGCCTCACCTCGTGACAACGAAAGCGGTAGCGCCGAGAAGTCTTTATCACACGTCCCGCCACGCCTCGCTTCCTAGACTGGTCAGACACGGCCATCACGTTCGACCAGGACGACCACCCGGATCACGTCCCCAGTCCAGGAACGTATCCACTCGTCGTCGACCCCATCATCAACAACGCACGCCTCACGAAGGTGTTGATGGATGGAGGAAGCAGCCTCAATATCATCCACACCAACACCCTTGACCTATTGGGAATCCCAAGAACATAGCTCTGACCCAGCGTCGTGGGCTTCCATGTAGTGGTACCCGAAAGACGAGCCTAGCCCATCGAACGGATCAACCTATCCATCTGTTTTGGGACCCCGGCCAACTTCAGGAAGGAAACCCTCACGTTTGAGGTAGTTGCATTCCTCGAGACCTACCACGCCATCCTCGGATGCCCGTGCTACGCTAAATTCATGGCGGTACCCAACTACACGTACCTCAAGCTGAAGACGCCAGGCCCAAAAGGAGTCATCACGGTCGGGCCCTCATACGAGCACGCTTACGAGTGTGACGTAGAGTGTGTCGAGCACGGCGAAGCGATTGAGGTGTCGAAAAACTTGGCTGCCATCCTCGATGGACTGGCCAAGGATGTCTTTGATTCCAAGCGCCACGCTGGCAGCTTCGAACCCACAGAAGACATCAAGCTCGTCCCCGTCGACCCCAGCAGCTCGGACGGAAGGACGCTAAAAATCAGCGCCTCCCTCGACCCCAAATAGGAAGTTGTGCTCGTCGACTTTCTCTGCATGAATCTCGACATGTTTGTGTGGAGTCCCTCGGACATGCCAGACATTCCTAGGGAAGTCGCCGAGCATGCCTTGGAGGTCCGAGCCAGCTCCAGGCCGGTGAAGCAACGCCTGCGCTGCTTCGATGAGGAGAAACGCAGGATCATCGGGGAAGAGATCGACAAGCTCTTGAAAGCCAGGTTCATCAAGGAGGTTCATCACCCCGACTGGTTGGCAAACCCTGTACTTGTAAAGAAAAAGGGCGGGAAATGGAGGATGTGTGTAGATTACACTAGTTTAAATAAAGCATGTCCAAAAGTTCCTTTCCCTTTACCATGAATCGATCAAATCATTGATTCCACCGCGAGATGTGAGACCTTGTCATTCCTTGATGCGTACTCAGGCTACCATTAAATCAGGATGACGGAGTCCGACCAGCTCGCGACCTCCTTCATCACCCCTTTTGGCATGTATTGCTATGTTACCATTCCCTTCGGCTTACGAAACGCCGGGGCTACGTATCAACGGTGCATGCAGCACGTGTTCGAAAAACACATTGGGGAAACTGTCGAGGCCTACGTGGATGATATCGTGGTAAAATCTAAAAAAGCCAGCAACCTCGTTGATGACCTCGAGACCGCGTTTTCATGCTTACGTGCAAAGAACATCAAGCTAAACCCTGAGAAGTGTGTATTCGGCGTACCCCGAGGCATGCTCCTAGGGTTCATCGTTTCTGAGCGTGGCATCGAGGCAAACCCAGAGAAAATATCTACGATCACTAAAATAGGGCCGATCCAGGATCTGAAGGGCGTGCAGAGGGTCACGGCCGTACATCAGCGGCCCTCGATCGCTTTATCTCTCGACTTGGAGAAAAGGCGCTCCCTCTGTATCGACTCCTGAAGAAGTCGAAACATTTCTCGTGGAACCCCGAGGCAGAAGAGGCCCTCGCTAACCTCAAAACTTTACTAACAAATCCTCCAATCCTCGTACCCCCAGTCGAAAGGGAGCCCCTTCTGCTCTATGTCGCCGCAACTACCCAGGTAGTCAGCGTGGCCATGGTAGTCGAAAGGGTCGAGGACAGATGCGCTTTTATCCGCCCGGTAAAGATCTCGTCTATTTCATCAGCGAGGTACTGTCCGAAACAAAGATTCGGTACCCTCAAATCCAGAAGCTGCTATACGCCATAGTCCTCACGCGACGCAAATTAAGGCACTACTTTGAGAGCCACCCGGTTGCGGTCGTCTCTTCCTTCCCGTTGGGAGAGATTGTCCAGAATCGGGAAGCCTCAGGAAGGATAGCCAAGTGGGCAGTCGAGCTTATGGGCGAGACCCTCACATATGCGCCACGCAAGGCAATCAAGTCACAAGTACTAGCAGACTTTCTGGACGAGTGGACCGACACGCAAGTACCTCCTGCTCAGATACAGGCGGAATTATGGACGATATACTTCGACGGGTCATTGATGAAAATAGGTTCAGGCGTTGGCCTGCTTTTCATTTCGCCCCTCGGAGTCCACATGCGTTACGTGATTCGACTTCACTTTCCTGCCTCTAACAATATTGTCGAATACGAAGCTCTCGTTAGCGGGTTGAGAATCGCTTATCGAGCTCGGATTCAACGCCCGGACGTCCGAGGCGATTCCCAACTCGTGATCGATCAAGTGATGAAGGACTCGAGTTGCCGCGACCCCAAAATGAAAGCCTATTGCAAGGAAGTGCGGCAACTCGAGGACAAATTCCACGGTCTCGAACTCAATCATGTCGCACGAAGATACAATGAGGCCGCGGACGAACTCGCCAAAATTGCGTCAGGTCAAACTATGGTTCCACCAGATGTTTTCTCGAGGGATCTTCATGAGCCTTCGGTCGACATAACGCCGCCGAGGGCGGCCGCCGAATGACGGCCGACCCCAACCGTACCTGAGGCTCCCCCGACCAAGGCCGAGGCAATGTTAACGGATGGACCATCACCAACCAACCTCGAGCCCGACTGGCGCATCCCGTACCTCGATTGCCTTATGCGAGGCAAGCTCCCTCAAGACAGGAATGAAGCTAGACGAATCGCGTGCCGAGCCAAGTCCTATACGGTCTACGGGCAACATGAGGAATTATATCGACGCAGTCCCACGGGCATTCTTCAACGCTGCATCACGGTCGAAAGGGGAAGGGACTTGCTCAAAGACATGCACTCGGGGGCTTGTGGTCACCACGCAACACCTAGAACCCTAGTTGGAAACGCTTTTCGACAAGGTTTCTATTGGCCGACCGCAGTCTCTGACGCCATTAAGTTGGTACGATCCTACAAAGGGTGCCAGCACTATGCAAGACAGACCCACCTCCCGGCTCATGCTCTCCAGACCATCCCCATCACTTGGCCATTCACTGTCTGGGGGCTCAACCTCGTTGGACCCTTGAAAAGAACAACCGGGGCTTCACCCACTTCTACCGCTTCGGGATCCCCAATTGCATTATCACGGACCACGGCACCCAGTTCACCGGGAAGAAGCTCTTGGATTTCTGCGACGATCATCACATACGTGTGAACTGGTCGGCCATCGTGCACCCTAAGATGAATGGCCAAGTAGAGCGTGCCAATGGCATGATTCTACAAGGCCTGAAGCCAAGAATCTTCGATCGCCTAAACAAGCATGGCAAGAGGTGGGCCGCCGAACTCACCTCGGTCCTCTGGAGCCTAAGAATGACCCCGAGTCGAGCCACTAGGTTCACTTTGTTCTTCCTGGTGTACGGAGTCAAGGCGGTACTCCCCACCGATCTAGAGTACGGATCCCCGAGGCTCAAGGCTTACAATGAGCAAACAAACGATGCAGTGCGGGAGAACGACCTCGACCAACTCAAGGAGGCTCGAGATGTAGCTCTTTCCGCACTTAGCTCGATACCTACAAAGCCTATGATGCTACCACGACAAACACATCGGGAATCAAGACTTTAGTGTTGGCGACTTAGTACTCCGACGCACGCAGCAACCGAGGTTGACACAAGCTAACCCCACCCCGGGAGGGCCGTACATCATTGCGAAGTACTAAAGCCTAGAACGTACAAGCTAGCCAACAACAAGAGGAAAATCTACGCCAATGCCTGGAACATAGAATAGCTACGTCGCTTTTACCCTTAAGAGCCTCAAAACTTTGTACAAACTTGTCAATTCTAGAATGAATAAAGTGTACATCTCTAATCAAAATGACTTTTTAGGGAGACTCGACCCTGCTAACCCAGAGTCGACCCTCCCTCGAGGGCTAAAAAGGGGGGAACCCCCCTGAGCACCTGGAAAAATTTCGAGCTGATTACTCAAACTTTCCTGCATATGTCGATACGAGCTCTTTACTTAGCTATGAAAGCGCTCTAAGGGCCAAGGGTCGTCGAGCTGAGAGATTGCCTACGCCCCAAGCTATGGTACCTCCACTCACACCCTCACCTAAGGGGCACGGTTTGTGCATCAAAAACAAGACTAAGGGAAAGCTCAGGTCGAAGCAAAGGAATAGAACACTCGAATGAAAAAACGATAATTAAGCATCTTAAAAACATTTTAAAGGCCCTCAAGGCCGCACCATCATACGACACGATTTAAATGTGCTAATTCATTACATGGGCCTCGACGCCCAGTTCTGGCTCACAGGCCTTCATCGCTACTCGTTGTCACCAGGGGGAGTACCTCGGCCTCGAACAACTTGGCCAGCTGAAAGCTCCAGTTTGGTTTTGGTAATTAATGGCACTCAATGTTGCTAATGGTTTACTCTAAGTGTGGATTAGATGCTTAGCAACATGATGATAGAACCTTGGACTTGGTGATGGACTTGACATGGAGATGATCAAGCACTAAGGGCTCAAGGCAAAGGTATCTTGAGATAGGGTTTTCCCTTTCGGTGATCGAGACACTATAGAGAGTGTGATCACATTTAGGATCGATAACCGACTATCAAGAGGGGAACTCACGGTTAATTCACGGTTCAAAGTGCCTCTAGTTGTGACTTTGCATGATGCATATGAGAGACTAACTAGAGAGCTAACACTTGCCCTTGATCATCTTGGTAAGATGCTAACACTTGTGCTCAAGAGTGATCTACAAGCTGTGGTTGGCACCTAAGGCAAGTGGTTTGAGTTGGATCGGCGACGGCACGATGAAGACGATGAAACGACGAAGTTTCACTGTGCTGCAACGGGCCGGACGCGTCCGGAGCTGAGGCGCCGGACGCTGGAGGTCAGGCCGGACGCGGCATAGAGAGGTTGTTCTGGAGATCGAGCGCCGGACGCTGGGCGGCAAAGCGCCGGACGCTGGGCCAGCGTCCGACGCGTTGTCAGCCAAGCGTGCTGAGGAGACGCTGCGTCAACGCGTCCGGCGGTTACGCCGGACGCGTGACGTCAGCGTCCGGCGATGGTTGCGTGGCGGGCGCCCTCTGGCCGACTGCGACGGACGCAGGCGCCGGACGCTTCCGGCGTGCGCCGGACGCAGTCCAGAGAGGTCTGCATTTCAGCAGACCGTCGGACGCTGCGCCGGACGTGCCTGCGCTGAGCGCCGGACGCTGGGTCCGCGCGTCCGGCGCTCCAACGGCTAGTTCACGTGAACGTTGAGTTTAAATGCTGAACGCGTCGGACGCGCCAGACGCATAGCACGTCCTTCGCGTCCAAGGGCAGTTTCACGAAAACACCGCGCCGGACGCAACGCGTCCTTCGCGTCCGGCGAGCGTAACGGTTGGATTTCGGAGTTGAGTTTATAAATAGACTTGTGGCTGGTTGGGGAGGCATCTCTTGGCCATTCTAACATACTTGAGCACCCTTTGAGCTAGAGAGTTCCTCCCCCACTCATCTCTTGACTTGATTGAGCAATCTAGAGTGAGATTGAGTGAGAAACAAGTGTGAGCATTGAGAGTTGCATCTAGAGGCACTTGTTCTTCGAGTTCGCTGCGGAGTTCTTGTTACTCTTGGGTGATTCCCGTCACCCTAGACAAGTTTGGTGGCGGCGAGGTGTTGAGCTCGAGGTGGAGATTGTTCGAGGCCACACCAGTTGATCTTGTGAGGGGTTCTTGGTCCTTCCCCTCGGGAGAGTCGCAAAAGGATACTCTAATGGATTGCGCGTGGCTTGGAGGATCCTTGTCTTGTGTCGATAGTGCTACTCCCGGCCGCGGTTGAGCAAGCACATTGCCAAGCAAGTGTATCGTCACAACGAGGACTAGCTTGCCGGGAAGCAAGTGAACCTCGGTAAAAAATATTGTGTCATTCTCTTTGCCGAGGTTTCTCATATTGTTGTGGTGATCATTTGGTGATTGACTCATCAACCTCTACTCATCATCGTCGGTATAATCACATCCTCCCCCTCTCTCTCTTACTTTAGTAGACTTGCTTGTGTAGGGAAGTTTCTTGTTGCCGTGCTAGTGTAGTTGTTGTGTGACATAGAAATAGCCTTGTAGAACTACTTGTATAGGTGGCTTGAATAGTTAGTTAGAGCTAGTGCTAGTTGCTTCGCCATCTTAAGTACTAACCGGTTGTCTTAGTGCTTTGCAAGAAAATTTTGTTAGGCTATTCACCCCCTCTAGCCATTAGGACCTTTCACGTGGTATCAGAGCAAGGCACCGCTTGTTTGTGATTGGATTAACCTCCTACGGTGAAAAATGGCTCAATTACATGTCAACAACACCAAGAGAGCACCACCTTTCGATGGCACCAATTATGCCCATTAGAAGGTCAAGATGATTGGCCATCTCAAGTCAATCAACCGAGAGGTATGGAAGGCCACCGAAGTGAAGGTGGAGGTTGCCAATTCCGACAACCCCACTCCGGCGGAAGAAAGAAAGCTTCAATGCAATGATCTTGCCATTGCCGCTCTCCATGAAGCTCTAGATGACAAGACCTTTGAGATTATCAAGAATCTTGAAGTGGCACATGATGCTTGGGAGAAGCTCAAGGAATCATTTGAAGGCACCGCAAGTATCAAGAGTGCAAGAGCATATGTGTTGCAAGAAAAGTTTTCAAGCTTCAAAATGAAAGATGATGAGAGTGTGCCGGAGATGTTCCATAGATTGCAAGTGATTGTGAATGAGCTCAAGGCACTTGGAGAGGAAATCAAAGATAGTCAATTCTCACAAAAATTCTTAAGAAGCTTGCCAAAGAGGTTCGACACCTTGATCACCGTCATGGTGAAGACCACAATGAAGGATAGCCTAACTCCTAATCAAGTCCTTCAAGAGATCATGGCCGATGATGCTTATAGAGAAGATCATGAGAAGGAGGAGTTGGTGAACAAGAACAAGAAGAAGGAGGAGGACAAGAAGGATGATGATAAGAAGAAGAGTGTGGCATTCAAGGCCTCATCATCCAAGAGCAAAGGCAAGAAGAAGCAAGAGTATTCAAGTGATAATGATGAATCATGCTCAAGCTCAAGTGAAGAAGAAGAATTGAATGACAAGATGGCTCTTCTTGTCAAGAAGATGGGCAAGCTCATGAAGAAGAAGGGATACCGGTCAAGAAGGAAGAGAAGCTCTTCAAAGTCAAGTGAACATTCAATGAAGTGCTTCCGATGCCATAGCAAGGATCATCTCATCGCCAAATGCCCATATGATAGTGATGATGATGATGCGATGAGGAAGGAGAGGAAGAAGCAAAAGAAGAAGAATGAGAAGAATGACACTTCTCACAAGAAGAAGGGTGAATCTCATGTGGCTACATGGGATAGTGACTCTTCCTCCTCAAGTGAAGATGAGGATGACTCTAAGAGCAAGAAGAAGAAGGGGCACGCAAGCATTGCTATCCAAGAGAAGATCTCTCTATTTGGTGCTCCTTCCACATGCTTCATGGCTAAGTCCAATAAGGTACAATCCGATAGTGATGATGATGATGATGATGAACCCACTAAAGATGAACTCATCACTATGCTTGAGGATTGCAAAGATGGCTTTAAGTCATCTAGAAAGGAATGTAGGGGCTTGCGCAAGGACAAAGAAAACCTTGAGCAAGAACTTAGGGAGTTGAGGGCTTCTTATGAGAGTCTAAAGGAAGACCATAAGAAGCTAGAGATTTCTCACTCCAAGCTTGAAAAAGCTCATTCCTCTCTAGTTGAGCAACATGATAAGAAGCAATCCCAAGTAGTGGTTGTTGAGAAGAAAGATGTTGCTATATCTTGTGATATTCTTGATATGCATGCTACTAACCCTTCTTGTAGCTCTTCATCCACCACCACCCAATCTACCTCCACTTCTAGTGATTCATCACTAAAGGTTGAGAATGATGCTCTCAAGAGAGAGGTGGATGAGCTCACTCTAGCCTTAGGCAAAGCCTATGATGGAGATGCCCGCTTGCTTAAGTTCTTGGGTTGCCAAAAGTTGCCTTTCGATAAGGAAGGATTGGGCTATACCCCCAAGAGGCAAGGCCGCTTTTATGACCCCAAAGCCTAGCTTTGTGAGGAGCAATGGTTGGTACTGCCACAAGTGCAAGCAAGTGGGGCATATAGAGCAAAATTGCAATAAAATAAACCTTAACAAGAACAAACCTCATGCTTATTCTATATGTGTTGATTCTTGTTATGTGCTTATCAAGGGTGAGAAGGGTGTGAAGGCCAAGTTTGTTGGTAACCCAAGGTTGAGCCCAAAGAAGAAGGCTATTTGGGTTCCCAAGAGCTTGGTAACTAACTTCTAAGGACCCAAATAAAATTGGGTACCTAAGCTTTATTGATTTGCTTGTAGGTAAACTATAAAGCCGGAGGAAGGCATTGGGTGCTTGATAGTGGGTGCACAAATCATATGACCGGAGAGTCTAGTATGTTCAAGTCAATTGACATGAATGACAATGGTGGATTTGATTCTATCACATTTGGCAACAACAAGAAAGGCAAAGTTGAGGGGCTTGGAAAGATTGCTATATCCAATGACAAGAGCCTATCTAATGTATTGCTAGTTGAGAGCTTGGACTTCAACCTATTGTCGGTGGCTCAATTGTGTGATCTTGATTATAAGTGCATATTTGACAAAAATCATGTTGAGGTTGTGAGCTTTGAATCAAATGTCATATTCAAGGGGTTTAGGCATGGAAGCTTGTACTTGGTGGATTTCAATGCTAGTGAAGCTCAACTCACATCATGTTTGATTGACAAGTCAAGTAAGGGATGGTTATGACATAGAAGACTTGGTCATGTTGGTATGAAACAATTGAACAAGTTAGTGAAGCATGACTTGGTTAGAGGCTTGAGTGATGTTACATTTGAGAAGGATAGACCTTGTAGTGCATGTCAAGCCGGCAAGCAACATGGAAACCCACATCCAAAGAAGAATGAGATGAGCACATCAAAGGCATTTGAGTTGTTGCACATGGACTTGTTTGGCCCAACAACATACACATCAATTGGGGGCAACAAGTATGGATTTGTGATTGTGGATGACTACACTAGATACACATGGGTGTTCTTCCTCTTTGACAAAAGTGAGGTGTATGATCTATTCAAGTCATTTGTCAAGAGGGTGCAAAATGAGTTTGATACTACCATCAAGAAGATAAGAAGTGACAACGGTAGTGAGTTCAATAACACAAGAATTGAAGAGTTGTGTGATGAGCTTGGCATTGGACATCAATTCTCTCCAACATACACTCCTCAATCCAATGGTGTAGTGGAAAGGAAGAATAGAACCTTGATTGAAATGGCAAGAACAATGCTATGTGAATACAATGTTAGCCAAAAATTTTGGAGTGATGCTATCAACACGGCTTGCTACTCTAGCAACCGCCTCTATTGCCACGAAAAGCATGAGAAGACACCATATGAGCTATTGAATGGAAGGAAGCCCAACATTGCATATTTTAGGGTCTTTGGTTGCAAATGCTACATTCTCAAGAAGGAGCAAAGACTTGGAAAGTTTGACAAAAGATGTGATGAAGGGTTCTTACTTGGTTATTCTACATCAAGCAAGGCATATAGAGTATGGAATAAGGCTAGTGGATTGGTTGAAGAAGTTCATGATGTTGAGTTTGATGAAACCCAAGGCTCTCAAAGTGATCATCAAAATGAAGAAGATGTGGGAGGAGATCAATTGAGCAATGCAATGAGACACATGGACATTGGTGATATAAGGCCAAGGCAAGTTGATGATGATGAACTACAAATGCCAAGCCAAGTGGTGAACTTAGATTCAAATGAGGCAAGTGTTGACGGTCGTTATGTGCCAATTTTTACCGTCAACTAGACATGAGAAAGGACTAAAATATGTTCACCAACTAGTTATAGGGGTTATACTAACGGAATTCCACGAGTTTTGGTGAATGTCTATTTCTGCAGGGTGTCAGCTGAAAATACCCAAGGACGGCCCACATGTCAGGTTTACATAGAGATAATCGGGAACCGGTGAAAATTCTGTAATCTGGAAGGTTCGAGAAGGCTCTGGACCAAACGGGAGCCCGAACGGGCTCGGTGGAGAGTCGGCCGACTCCCACCCTTGGTCGGCCGACTCATGACCTGGACCAATCAGCATCAGCCTCGCGGATCCCTGTTCCACCGCCTTTGAGGATGAATAATAATCGTCCGTTTAGGTCGGTTTGATCCGAGGGCTGTGGTGCATCCTAGAGGGCTATATAAACAGGCCCCGGCCCCTGGAGGAGGCATCCCTTAAACCCTAATTCATTATCTCCCAGCGGGATCAGAGTTGTAGAGGCGTCCCTTGAATGGATGACTTCTCTTCTCTAGAGAATTAGAGCTAGACACTCCAATGTAGTAGATTAGATCTAGATGAGAGTTAGGAGAGTGAGCTACGCTCCAGCTCGAGAAGTCTTCGTAGATTTGGTATGTCTTTGTATCTACTCTTTGTAAGACTTATGCTTAATATATTTATCTTCTCTATCTACTTTATGCCTTTCATATGTATGTTTAGTATAGTTGTTACATTCTAGCATGGGATCTTCGCTCGTATTGAGTGCTCTAGTTATCATATGTAATTAGAGTAGTAATCGATAGTGTAGGCATGGTGTCTAGACTATAGGTTACTCGAGGTTGCGCCCAATCCCACGGATAGTTGTGGTAGCCCTGAGGTGACTGTCAGCCTTTGTATTCCACCACGTTCGGGTTGGTGTTTCGTAGAGCTTTTTGGCAGCCTTCCCCCGACTACTCTTTACCCGTCTTCTTCGAGAGTCGAAAAGGTACCGTTGCTCCAAAGTGCTATTGTGTGATCGCCGTATCTAACCATTCCCCGTTATCATAGAACCCAAGTATTAGAGAAGTATATAGGAACCTTGATCTCTCCCGTTGTCCTCTCACTCTAGCTAGCTACTCATTTATCATAGAATTCTCATGTGTGCTTTATTATACCTTACATATGTATATATATCATTTACCCCTCGCTTTAGTCTAGTTGGTTTAATAAGTTAGTAGATACATGATGGTGAGTTATCCGATTCTTTAACCCTTGCTTCCCTGTGGTAAAATATAAATAACGATACCTGGTTTACTCCCGGTAAAATGCTACAATGGTATGTTCTCAGCGCTTGCGGAATCCTTCTTATTTTAGTTGCACTTAACAAATACCAACAAGCATTTTTGGCCGTTGTCGGGAAGCAATCGGTGTTAAGATTTTGATAATGATCTTGATATCTCGCTAATTTAGTGTATCACTAGCTTTATTAGGATTACCCCTTGTTCTCGTTATGTGGAATAGACAGACAAAAGAAGCCGTTTTGACCTTTCGGCAAGTTTCCACAAGAAAAGATGAGGCATTAAAGAGCCCAGGGTCCCTCAACATTCAACATTCATCAACATTGGAACCCCGCCACCTCACATTTGCGTATACATATATATTTTCTAACCATGTGTAGATTGGAAAAAAAGGTCATCGTCACAAGAATTCAAATCACATCAATGACGAACGTGGACGTTGCACTACTCACAAATCCCAAAATGTGAGTCATGGTAAGTATGATCAATAATGGTGAGACAAGTCTTGCTCATGGATTTTAAAATTTATGAGTAGTTATCTTTTTGAATTCTTGCACCCCACGCATGTTTACTTTTAGCAATTCATGCAATCACTCCATTTAGCTTATTTATGTTTGCTCATCCATTGCATGTTTAGTTTCTTGCATGCATTCACACGCCCGCATCTAAAAAATAAAAAAATAATAAAAAAAATCCTCACCATGATCATGCTCGTCATCTCCGTTTGAGTAACTCTCTATAATGCTTTCATGCTACCTTTGTTTGCTAAAGCATGCTTTGGTTTGGAAGTACTCGAAATACTTCCATTGGCTTTTAAATTAAGCGTGGTGCTTAGATTAAGTAGCCTTCCTTAATTAAATTAGACATGGAGTCTAGTTTGGTTATTGAGCTAAAAATATGTTTTAGTAGATACGGTTATTTTGTTGGACTAACCCCTATGAGAAGACTCTCAAATCCAAATTGGGTAAGTCAAGAGGTGAACAACCTCGGAGATGAAGCAAGGCATATGATGATCTCGAACAACTTCGCACAAAAGACACAACTCATTCATTATCCAAGGAAGAATTGTAAGTAACAAATTTCATTCACATTGTCTTTTGTTGCAACTTACCTTTGCCTTGAACCATGTTAACGTGCCATAAAAAGAGCCGTTAGAAAACATGATAAATAAAGTCTATGCTAAAGTAACTCGAAATCCATCTCCTTGTTAGCATAGATGAACTTTCAAATAGAAGGTGGATAATAGCCCATAGTTTGAAATTGTTGCAATCCTTCGGGTATGCCTCCACTAACATTTTGCAGGGAAAGAATTTATGATGTGCCTGTTCGTGGATTGGCATCACCGTGAAATTGCCACTTCGATAGAAGAAAGGAGAAGACAAGAGTGCCACAAGAAGGATCAACATCTTGAACTCACTCAAAGAAGTGGATCAAGGCAACAAGCTATGAGCAACTTTGAAGACATAATAGCATTGAGCCCAAAACTCGAGCTAGGATGCCAATGAGGAGCAGTGGTGCAACACATCTCATTTTAGCCAATTAAAGACCTGCTCTCATTGTTCCCTGAAGAGTGAAGACACCATCTTGCACATTGGTGACAGGACAAGGATGGCATGATAAGCATGCATCCTTGTGTCAACCAATCACCAATCAAGGGTTGACCATCGACCAAGCCTTGAAGGACCATGACCATGGTTGCAAGATAATGTCCCTAAGCCATTGGAGATGAAGCATGCATACAAATTCTAAAGAAGCTCCTTCCTTGATCATCAAGATGGATGGCGTACAACTCTTCGCCATGCCGCTAGAAGACAAAGACCATCAAGGAAGAAGTCGAGTCTACATCTCCAATGAACATCAATGCGTCAACCAAGACTCAATGAAAATCAAGAATGGTTGACTAAAGAAGATCATGCAACCGTCGTATGCTCATCCTGGATTGGACAAGCACAATCAAAAGCGGGAATGCAAAAAGAAAGATCTTTGCTCAACGGACCTATAATCAAAAGTCCCTCTCGAGACAAATGAAGGCTTAAGAACAGAGGACAAACAAGATCTAAGGACATAGGAGTACAACACACTCGAGGGGATGACTCAACACTCATATTTTGTTTCACATGGCGAGCGACAACAAGGTCAAGCTTGGGGGAGGAAGGACGATGTCTCTTCAAACAATGATCCGCCAATGCTCTTCCTCTTTTCAAGCCCCGTCGCTTTCTCCGGCACGTTGAGAAGAAACAATGAGTGGAGCACAAGGTCTAGGCATAAGAAAAAAAAATAGGAAGGAGAAAGAAGGAGTGCAATTTTAGAAGATAAGATGCTCATGAACAAGTCAAGGAGAGAGGTCAATCAAGCACGGCAAACTCCAACAAGTAAATGACCACTAGAAGCATCTACTCTTCATCACAAGGTACTCCGGTGATAAAGACTGGACAAGAAAGAACATGGGTGACTCTTTCCTAGAGTTACCATCTCAAGAGGTGCGGTTCTCAAGGTCTCTACCTTTGGGATCAAATGATGACCAAGGAGTGAACATGACAAGAAGTCCCGTTCGAAGGACTTAAATCATGAACCCTCACCAAGGAGGTAACTTGGTATTTATCAAGATTTCCTTTCACAAAGATTGCATTTTCCTTTAAGCATATTTATTTTCCCTACATGCATCTTAATTGCATCTTCGCTTTACTATCTCTCGCTCTAGAAAAAGAAAATAAAGATGTTGTGCATTTGCATCCGTAAAACTACTAAGCCCCATGTGAATAATCATTCATTGTGGTGGCATAAAAAAATTTTCAGCATATCTATTTTTCTCGTTTTGCATCCTTTATTATAAAAAGATAAAAATATTTCTTGTGATCCTGTTAGGAAGACATTTGAGTTAAGGCGCTCTAGACAACCAAGGCTTAGAGGTTTTCATCACTAATGCTTAATCAGTTCCACAAGCTTTGTTGTCTATTTGAGCTTCAGTAACATAAAGGATCAAGAAGAGTCAATAGACAAGGATGTGAAGGATGTCTAGTCTCCTGTCGGAGTGTTGCCCTCAACAGTCGAGCGCTGTCTCCAATAGCAACTATTCACGACACTCCAGGCATACTAGAACGCCTCCACTGCTAGTCAGCAACAACAGCAGACTATGTCAACATGCAGCTTGGGGGAGGGCATCCTCCGTGTACCAAGCTAAGTGTTTCCAACTTATCTATCTATGCTTTGTTAGAGTTTGCTTTGTTAAAACAACTAAAAAAGATGCATAACTATAGAAACCCAGAAAGATTTCTTTTCTACTTTTGGAGAGCTCTTATTAATCTGTCTTTAAGTAATCCCTAGAATAAACTCTACATGGAGATGATGAATAGTTGCTCGCCGTAATTCCTTTCAAGTACCTAGTTTTCAACCTTGCACTCTCCCGAGTTTTAGACACAATTGTTTAGATTTGAGATTTGCTCGAACCCGAAACTTGTGGGTAGCGAATGCTTGATCTAAGTCTAGGTAGTTGGTGGATATGATATGGGAAGGTTTTGAGTCATTTGTCCATCTTGTTCCTAGAGATACTAGAGTTCGGAGAATTTATCTTTAAAAATATTAAATTCTGCATGATGAGTTCCTTTATGATGAGAGTTTAAATTCCTACCACGACCATATATTCATGCTTACTAGATCGGAAAACCCATCTATTTATATAGATCATTTTTGTAGGCATTGAGTGTAGTCTTTATAGGCATTGAGTGTGGTTATGCGTGGACCCATAAGGAATCACCATGCGCTTAAAGTCAATACTATGTGCTCTCCATCCATTGATCTATGCTACTTCGTCCCTCGAAGCACGCACCCATTTTATAAATACTATATTCATTCTGTGCTACTTCTGTCCCTAGAAGTACCACCTACATATAGATCCATATCCACCATATATTGTGCTATCTCTACCCTGGAGATACGCACCTATGCTGCTCCTACCCTGGGAGTACGCATTTCCCCACATATTGTGCTGTCTCTACCCTGGAGATACGCGCTTATGCTGCTCCTACCCTGGGAGTACGCATCCATCCATCCATCCATTCTTCCACATATATATATGCCACTCATTTCGTTCCATTCAGAAAATGTTCTACTCCTACACTGGGAGTGAACACTCAAAAATATTCATGGCCATCCTATCCTGGGAGTGAACATCTAGAGATAATCATCGCCGTTCCAATTGCCTACATAAAAGCTCCAGTCATTATCATTTCAAGTTATACACTCCCCGTTGCTAAAGTTTTGTTTTCAGAGGATTGGTTGCTATGTAAAAAAAAAGGGAAAAAAAAGAAAAAAAAGAGAAAAAAAAGAGAGAGCAGCCAAGTCCTTCCTTTCAAGAAGTTTCAAGGTTTCCGAATAAAGGGAGTCATGTTATCCCCAAAGGAGCAAGTGTAGAAGTAGATGTTCACCAAGTGATCACCCCTTATAATCATTTCCTTATTATCATCATCTCATCATCATCATCTTATCATCCATCCCATTTCCTCATTCCCATGCACATATGACTTTATTATTATTTTAGTTCCTATTGGATCCATGGTTTAACCGTGCAATATATGCAAGTGAGTTTGAGTGTCTCCCCACCTATGAGCTCCACATAAGCCTATTAGAAAGTAGGGTGAGAGAGAGAAGGCACTTTCCACTATGCCTTAGTTCCACAAATACCACATATTTTGAGAGAAGAGAGAAGGCATACACTACTCATGCCTTGGAGAGATCCGTAAATACCACAAATGAGAGATCTGAAAGGTTCATACAAGGAACTCGAAGTTTTTATTTGAAAATCTTGCAAAAACTCCTAATAATAGTTGATCAAAGAGCGAGAAACATAGCGCTTGACTTGACCGTCTGTCTTTCAACCGCTCAAGACCCAAGTGACGGTTACAAGCCCCATGGTGAAAGGTAATATGAGTAAGTTTTGAGTCGAATAGTTCACTCTAATCCGGGAGGAGAGTTCTTGTTTGAACGCATGTGTACTTTTGAGGCGTGAAAGCATTTGTAGCAACTCCCGATCCACACCGGAGTTTATCTTTGCTCGTGGACGAGCAAAAGGTAAGCTTGGGGGAGTTGTTGACGGCTCGTTATGTGCCAATTTTTACCGTCAACTAGACATGAGAAAGGACTAAAATATGTTCACCAACTAGTTATAGGGGTTATACTAATGGAATTCCACGAGTTTTGGTGAATGTCCATTTCGCAGGTGTCACCGAAAATACCCAAGGAAGGCCCACATGTCGTTTACATAGAGATAATCGAGAACCGTGAAAATTCGTGGACCGGAAGGTTCGAGGAAGGCTCGGGACCAAACGGGAGCCCGAACGGGCCGGTGGAGAGTCGGCCGACTCCCACCCTTGGTCGGGCCGACTCATGACCGGACCAATCGAAGATCGCCTCGCGGGATCCCGTTCCACCGCCTTTGAGGATGAATAATAATCATCCATTTAGGTCGGTTTGATCCGAGGGCCGTGGTGCATCCTAGAGGGCTATATAAACGGGGCCCCCGGCCCCCTAGAGGAGGCATCCCTTAAACCCTAATTCATTATCTCCCGCCGGGATCGAGTTGTAGAGGCATCCCTTGAATGGATGACTTCTCTTCTCTAGAGAATTAGAGCTAGACACTCCAATGTAGTAGATTAGATCTAGATGAGAGTTAGGGAGACGGAGCTACGCTCCAGCTTCCTGGAGAAGTCTTCGAGATTTGGTATGTCTTTGTATCTACTCTTTGTAAGACTTATGCTTAATATATTTATCTTCTCTATCTACTTTATGCCTTTCATATGTATGTTTAGTATAGTTGTTACATTCTAGCATGGGATCTTCGCTCGTATTGAGTGCTCTAGTTATCATATGTAATTAGAGTAGTAATCAATAGTGTAGGCATGGTGTCTAGACTATAGGTTACCCGAGTTGCGCCAATCCCACGATAGTTGTGGTAGCCCCAGCAGGTGACGGCTACGTCGAGCCTTTGTATTCCACCACGTTCGGGTTGGTGTTTCGTAGAGCTTTTTGGCAGCCTTCCCGACTACTCTTTACCCGGTCTTCTTTGAGAGTCGAAAGGTACTGTTGCTCCAAAGTGCTATTGTGTGATCGCCGTATCTAACCATTCCCCGTTATCATAGAACCCGAGTATTAGAGAAGTATATAGGAACCTTTGATCTCTCCCGTTGTCCTCTCACTCTAGCTAGCTACTCATTTATCATAGAATTCTCATGTGTGCTTTATTATACCTTACATATGTATATATATCATTTACCGCTTTAGTCTAGTTGGTTTACTAAGTTAGTAGATACATGATGGTGAGTTATCCGATTCTTTAACCCTTGCTTCCCTGTGGTAAAATATAAATAACGATACCTGGTTTACTCCCGGTAAAATGCTACAATGGTATGTTCTGTGCGCTTGCGGAATCCTTCTTATTTTAGTTGCACTTAACAAATACCAACAGCAAGCACTAGTGGCACTCAACATGAAGATCAAGATCAAGATCAAGCAAGCAATGAAAATCAACAAATGCTTCAACCTTCAAGTATTGCAAGAGATCATCCTCTAGACCATGTTATTGGAGATATTCAAAGAGGTGTGCAAACAAGATCAAGGTTGGCGGGCATATGTGAGCACTACTCCTTTGTGTCATTCATAGAGCCAACCAAGATTGAAGAAGCATTGAAGGATCCTGATTGGATTAATGCCATGCATGATGAGTTAAACAATTTCACAAGAAATCAAGTTTGGGAGCTAGTTGAGAGACCAAAGAAGCATAATGTGATTGGTACTAAGTGGGTCTTTAAGAACAAACAAGATCAAGATGGGTTGGTTGTGAGAAACAAAGCAAGATTGGTTGCCCAAGGATATACTCAAGTAGAGGGTCTTGACTTTGGAGAAACATATGCACCGATGGTAAGATTGGAGGCAATTAGAATCCTATTAGCCTATGCTTGTGCCCACAACATAAAGCTATATCAAATGGATGTGAAGAGTGCATTTCTCAATGGATTCATCAATGAAGAAGTCTATGTTGAGCAAACCATCCGGTTTTGAAGATGTCAAGAAGCCCAACCATGTCTACAAGCTCAAGAAGGCCTTGTATGGTTTGAAGCAAGCACCAAGAGCATGGTATGAGAGGTTGAGAGATTATCTCCTCTCTAAAGGGTTCAAGATGGGAAAAGTGGACACCACTCTCTTCACCAAAAGAATTGAAGATGACTTGTTTGTGTTGCAAATCTATGTGGATGATATCATATTTGGTTCAACCAATCAAGTGTTTTGTGAAGAGTTTGCCATGATGATGGCTAGTGAGTTTGAAATGTCTATGCTTGGAGAGCCAAGTTACTTCCTTGGACTTCAAATCAAGCAAATGAAGAATGGCACCTTTGTGAGTCAAGGCAAGTACATCAAGGACATGATCAAGAAGTTTGGTTTGCAAGATGCTAAAGCTATTAGTACACCAATGGGTACAAATGGAGGATTGGATCTTGATGATAGTGGCAACATGGTTAATCAAAAGCTCTATCGGTCTATCATTGAAAGCTATATGTGACCGCTTCAAGGCCGATGTCATGTTTAGTGTGTACGTGTGCTAGATATCAAGTCTCACCAAGAGAAAGTCACTTGACAGCAGCCAAAAGAATATTGAGGTACGAAGGGCACACAAGATGTTGGCTTATGGTATCCAAAGGGGTCAAGCTTTGAATTGGTTGGATATTCTGGACCGACTATGCCGGTTGCAAGATTGATAGAAAGAGTACAAGTGGAACATGCCAAGTGCTTGGAAGGTCTCTAGTTTCATGGTCCTCAAAGAAACAAAATAGTGTTGCTCTTTCCACCGCCGAAGCCGAATATATTAGTGCGGGGAATTGTTGCGCACAATTACTTTGGATGAAAGCCACCTTGAAGGACTATGGGATTAAGTTCAAACATGTGCCTTTGTTTTGTGACAATGAAAGTGCAATCAAAATGACCAACAATCCGGTTCAACATTCAAGAACAAAGCACATTGATGTGAGACACCACTTTATAAGAGATCATCAACAAAAGGGTGATATTAGCATTGAAAGCATCGGGGCACCGAAGATCAACTAGCCGACATATTCA
>JAENPR010002901.1:0-36244 GCA_018135685.1 Themeda triandra
ATGAATAATACCATGTTCCGCACAAAAATCATCAAAAGATGTAGGAAAATATTCGCCACCATGATCTGACCTTAGACGTTTAATTTTTCTCTCTAGTTTATTCTCAACTTCCGCCTTATAGATTTTAAAGTAGTCAAACGCTTCATCTTTAGTTTTCAACAAGTAAACATAGCAAAATCTAGTTGCATCATCAATCAAAGTCATGAAATATCTCTTTCCACCTTTTGTCAACACACCATTCATCTCACAAAGATCGAATGTATGAGTTCTAGAGGTGCCAAGTGTCTCTCCTCCGTCGCCTTGTGAGGCTTTTGAGGTTGCTTAGATTGCACACAACTATGGCACTTAGAACCTTTGGCAATAGTGAAATCTGGAATTAAGTTCAAGCTAGACAATCGTGACATCAAACCAAAGTTCACATGACATAAACGAGAATGCCAAACACTAGAACTATCATTAATTGTGCCACAAATGTGATTTACTGACTTGTTACAAAAATCTGCTAAAGATAAACGAAACAAACCTCCACAATCATAGCCTTTACCAATAAATTGTCCATGCTTAGATATTACAACTTTATTGGATTCTAGTACCACCTTAAACCCATCTCTCAAAAGAAGGAGGCACTAACAAGGTTCTTGCGAATAGTAGGAACATGCCGCACGTTCTTTAGTTGTACAATTTTTCCGAAGTAAACTTCAAATCTACCGTGCCAACACCATGAACAAGCATGTGACCC
Organism: Themeda triandra; assembly: GCA_018135685.1. Lineage (NCBI taxonomy): Eukaryota > Viridiplantae > Streptophyta > Magnoliopsida > Poales > Poaceae > Themeda > Themeda triandra. The sequence goes on from JAENPR010002901.1 coordinate 740, forward strand.
ATTCCCCATCAAAACAAGAGGAACCTTGAAGCCCATGATAAGAAGAAAACAAAGATATGTCAAGACACACGTGAATATTAGCACTTTCGTATCAACCCACCAACTTGGGGATCAAGTGACATTTCTAACGCCACTCGCTGTTAGGTTGTCATCCCCAACATGGCGCCAAAAATCTTTGGTACTAAATAATGCAACCGCTACTAGAAATAAATATGGGATCCGCAAGCGCACGAGATAATACCGATGTAGCATTTTAACCAGGAGTAATCCAGGTATCGTTATTTATATTTTTACCACCGGGAAGGGAATGCACTTGGATAATGAGTGATGAGCAATGCACATCGTAATGGAGAGCTTAACCTTGTCTCAGATCGATCATCTCATACGGGGTAAGTGTCACATAAAATATAGGAATGAATGATAAATGACATAAGATAAATGAGAGCATTTAGCCACATAAAATAATAGTAATAAGCCATCTCAACTTAGCACTCTAAGCTTATAACACTAGCATGGACTAGGACGATCTAGGGTATAATCCTATGTTATTCTAACTATAAGGTCAAAGCATACAATGATTAGTGCAAGAACATCTAGCAATCATGGCGGAAAAGGTTACATCTATGCATAGTGATATTACCAGAGAAGACAAGAGACATAGCAATGACTTCAATGTAATAGGTTGTTCTACTAAGACCTACCAACGGGGATGGAATACAAAGGACTCAACGGAACCGTCACTTCCGCGATCTACCACACGACCCGGCCAATAGGGTGTAATCGCAGATAAATACAATCTAGGCACCACGCCTACACAATATTTACCACTCACCCATCGATCTAATGAGCAAGTGCTATACGATCCTATGCATAAACATAATTCTAGTCCAACTATGCTAAACATATAATCAAAGTAAACTAAGAACAATATAATTGAGAACATAATCAAATAGAGCAAAGTCAAGTCTCGATATAATAGAATAGAATAAAGTACTACTCATAGTATCACGAACAATGATGAATATTACAAGAATGTAGAGGGGAATTACCAAGAACTCCGACAGATCCGGACTCCAAGCTAGGCTTGATTCCCTCTAGATCTATTCCTATGTAGCTATGCTACTAAACTATGGAGCTCTAATTGAGATGGTGGCTCGGCTTCTCGAATTTCGATGAGAGAATGAACTCTTGAATGAACTAGGAATGAATTAGGGTTTCACCTGGGGCCGGGGCTCGAATATATAGCCCCCTAGGATTAACCACAGCCCTCGGATCAAACCGACCTAAATGGACGATAATTATTCATCCTCAAAGGCGGTGGAGGCGGGATCCACGAGACTCCACCCGATTGGTGGAGGTGGGGAGTCGGCCGACTCCCCCCGGGTCGGCCGACCGGCCACCCCGGTGTGGGCCCCAGCTTCCAGGGTTTGCCTTTCCGGAGTCTTCTAGATTATACAATTTTACCCGTTCGGTCTTTATCTCTATGTAATCATGACATGTGGGCCTCCTTTGGTTCTCTTTCCGATAACCCCCGCAAATAGACAATCACCAAAACTCGTGGAATTCCGTCGGTGTAACCCCTATATCTAACAGGTGAACTCATATTAGTCCTTTCTCTTGCTGCGTTGACGGTATAAAATTGATACTTAACGACCGTCAACAAACTCCCCCAAGCTTACCTTTTGCTCGTCCCCGAGCAAAGATAGACTCGATGATGGATCGGGAGTTGCTACAATACTTTCACTCCTCACAAGTACACATGCGTTCAAACAAGAACTCTCCTCCGGATTAGAGTGAACTATCCTGACTCAAAACTCACTCATATTACCTTTCACCATGGGGCTTGTAACCGTCACTTGGGTCTTGAGTAGTTGAAAGATAGAACGGTCAAGTCAAGCGCCATGTTTCTCGCTCTTTGATCAACTATTATCCCGGAGTTTTTGCAAGGTTTTGAAATAAAACTCAGAGTTCCTTGTATGAACCTTTCAAGTCTCTCATTTGTGGTATTTCTGGATCCTCTCTAAGGCATGAGTAGTGTATGCCTTCTCTTCTCTCAGAATATGTGGTATTTATGGAACTAAGGCATAGTGGAAAGTGCCTTCTCTCTCTCACCCTACTTTCTAATAGGCTTATGTGGAGCTCATAGGTGGGGAGACACTCAAACTCACTTGCATATATTGCATAGTTAAGACATGGATCCAATAGGAACTAAAATAATAATAAAGTCATATGTGCATGTGAATGAGGAAATGGAATGGATGAGATGATGATAGGATGATGGTGATAAGGAAATGATTACGAGGGGTACTCAACTTGGTGAACATCTACTTCTACACTCGCTCCTTTGGGGATAACATGACTCCCTTTATTCGGAAACCTTGAAACTTTCTTGAATGGAAGGACTTGGCTACTCTTTCTTTTTCTTTCTTTTTTCTTTCTTTTTTTTTTTTTTTTTTTTTTTTTTTTTTTTTTTTTTTTTTTTTTTTTTTTTTTTTTTAGAGCAACCAATCCTCCGAAAGCGAAACTTTAGCATGTGGAGTGTATAACTTGAAATGATAATGACTAGAGCTTTTATGTAGGCAAATAGAACGGCGATGATTATGTCTAGATGTTCACTCCTAGAATAGGAGTAGAACCTTTTCTCGGATGATGTGAAATGAATGGCGTATGTATATGTGGATGGATGAATGGATGGATGCGTACTCCCAAAGGTAGGAAAGATAAGTGCGTGTCTCTAAGGTAGAGATAGCACAATATGTGGGGAATGCGTACTCCCGGGATAGGAGCAAAGATAGGTGCGTATCTCCGGGGTAGAGATAGCACGATATGTGGTGGATATGGATCTATATGTGGGTGGTACTTCGAGGAACGTAGTAGCACATAATGAATGTAGTATTTATAAAATGGGTGCGTGCTTCGAGACGTAAGTAGCATAGATCAATGGATGGAGAGCACATAGTATTGACTTTATCTCGCGTGACTAATTCCTTATGGGTCCATAGCATAACCACACTCAATGCCTATAAAGTCTACACTCAAATCTACAATATGATCTATATAAACGAGATGGGTTTTCCTAATCTAGTAAGCATGAATGTATGGTGTGGTAGGAATTTAAACTCTCATCATAAAGGAACTCATCATGCAGAATTTAATATTTTTTTAAGATAAACTCTCCGTAACTCTAGTATCTCTAGGAACAAGATGGACTGACTCAAAACCTTCCCATATCATACCCGTCAACCACCTAGACTTAGATCAAGTGTTTGCTACCCACAAGTTTCGAGTTCAAAGCAAATCTCAAATCTAAACGGCTTGTGTCCAAAACTCGGGAGAGTGCAAGGTTGAAAACTAGGTACTTGAAAGGAATTGCAGAGCAACTATTCATCATCTCCATGTAGAGTTTATTCTAGGGATCACTTTTAAAGACGATTGCAAGAGCTCTCCAAAAATAGAAAAGATAAATAAGGAAATCTTTTTGGGTTTCTATGGTTATGCATCTTTTTTAGTTGTTTTAATCAAAGCACACTCTAATAAAGCATAAATAGATAAGTTGGAAACACTTAGCTTGGTACACGGGGATGCTTTCCCCAAGCCGGATGTTGACATAGTCTCGCCGATGTTGCCGAGCACCGAAGACGTTCTAGTCCTCCAGAGTGTCGTAGATAGTTGCCGTTGGAGACAAGATTCAATTTTCGCGGCAAGATCTCGACAGGATTGGATGTCCTTACGCTCTCGTTAGCTCTTCATGATCCTTGATGTTCTCGGAAGCTCAAATAGACAACAAAGCTTGTGGAACCGATTAAGCGTTAGTGATAAAACCTCTAGGCCTTGGTTGTCTAGAACTTTCTTAACTTAGACTTGTTCTAACAGATCACAAGAATTATTTTTATCTTTTTATTATTTAAGGAATGCACAGGGGAAATAAATATGCCGAGAAATTATTTTTGTGCCACCACGGTGAATGACTATCCACATGGGGCTTGACGATTTTCTCGGATGCAAATGCACAACATCTTTATTTTCTTTTCAAATGCGGAGATAAAAGAGTAAAGATGCAACTAAGATGCAAGTAGGAAAATAAATATGCTAAGGTAAAATGCAATGCTTTGGAAAGTAGTTGCCGATAAATACCAAGTTACCTCTTGGCGCGGCGTTCGGTGGTTTTAAGTCCTCCGAACAGGACTTGTCATGTTCGCTCATTTTCAAGGGCGCATTGGCTGGCGCCTCGGATGATGTCGCCTCGTGTGTAGGAGTTGATTCTGATTTTTCTTTTACTTTCCACACCTTCTTTGTTGGAGAGGGTGACCTTGAGGAGGAAGTTTCTTGGGGCACTTGGTTTTCTTCGGTAGCACCTCTTCGGGTTCTTCTACAATGTTCTTCTCTTCTCGGGTATCGATCTTCATATCTAAACACTTCTCCCTCATAGTTGGCCCATCCATCTCGTAGTGATGTTCTTCTTGTTCGCGACGGTACGCTGCCTTCTCCTTGTTCTCGTTCTTCTTGGGCTCCTCGGTGATTATATAATTATTATTGAAGTAGCGGCGTACCTTCTCGGTGGGAAAGTGGAAATGAATCTCTCCCGTCCCAATATAGATGATAGCTCGTGGTGTTCGGGAATGGTCTTCCTAGGATGATTGGAGGATCGTAGTCATCTCCCATGTCAATGACTAGGAAGTCTGTAGGGACATAATGGTCATCTATCCGGATGAGGACATCCTTCACTTCTCCTTCGACGAAGCGGAATGTCCGATCCGCCATCCGAGAATCGTGCATAGGTAGGCTCCAAAGTCATAGTGCCATATAGGTACTCATAAGTTACCTTGGCCATAATGTTGACGCCGATCCGTGTCACGCATGCCTTTATTGAAAGAGCTTCGTTGATGGAGCATTGAATGGTTGGGACACCTGGGTCATCCTTCTTGATTAGACGTGGGGATCCGAGTAAGTGGTCATGCTCCTTGTGGACCGGTGACCATCCTCACCGTCTCCGTCTTCTTGGTCTTCTTATCTTTGTTCTTGCTCTTCTTAGCTGGACTCTTCTTCTTCTCACTTCGTTGATGAGGGTGTGCTGGGAACCGCAAAGACTGTTTTTTGAAGAAGAAGGTTTCTCTCTTGCCCTTGATGTTGAAGATGATCTTGGCAAGGTGTTGGCATACATGATGGCTCCAGCGGTGTTCAAGAATGGTCGTCCCGTAATGACGGGGACCTTTCATCACCGCACGTATCCACTATCACGAAGTCTGGCTGGAACATATGAGTTGCCCACTCGTACACATATATCTTCTAGTACTCCCAAAGGGACACGGAGTGACCGACCGCAAGCCTGTAAGCACATAGCTGTGTATGCTAAGGGGCATCTCGAATAGCTTCTCATATATCACTCTCGGCATAATGTTGATGCTTGCACCGAAGTCACGATTGCCTCATTAAAGTTAGTACTTCCAATGGAGATCGGAATGAGGCGGTCTCCCGGATCGCCCTTCTTGATTGGCGAGTTGAGTCAATCCATGACCCCTTCGATGGATCACTCCGGCTATCTTCTACATTGAATATATCAACAAGATTTGCGAGTCTCGAGCTCTTCGGGTTGTCCCGCGCTTTACCTTGGCCGGTGGAGGGAGCAAGGTTAACAAGCCGTTGTACCTCTGCGACTCAAGTATCTTGTTGAAGCCGAAGCTGACTCTTGATGGCATTGGAAAAGCCATCCATTCTCGTTGCCGAGTGTCTCTAGGATCTTGTCATTTGATGTCGGCTTCTTGGACAGATTGTCCATCATCTTGCCTTGGTTCAAAGACTAGCTCTCTCAAAGGCGGCCGGTTGTAATTATTGTAGGAGGAGAGCGTTACCTTGATAGTTGCCCGAGTAGTTAGGCCTCTGCCGCTGATTCCAACCTTGATTTCTGGCGAGGACGGTAGTAATTATTGTTGTTGTTATTGAGGTAGTTCACGTCCTCCTTCATTTCGGGCGCTTAGCACCTGTGTGCCCTTGGGCCTCTCCACACTCTTCACATGTCATGCGAGCATCATGTATATGCATGACTTCTTTCTTCTCTCGTGGCTCTCTCATCGAGCCTCTTCATTAGTAGATCCATTTTGGCGACTGCATGTCTACCTCCTTCACTGGTGCATTCCTCCTCCTCTCTTGCGGGTCTCGAGTTCTTTCTTCACTCCAACCTTGGTTGGATGCCATCTTCTCCACAAGAGCCGTGGCTTCGAGGAATAGTGAGTGATAAGAATGCACCTCCAGCGGCGGCATCCATCGTCTCACGTGTGTCGTTGCTTGAGCCCATGGTAGAATGTCCGCATGAGTGACCAATTCTCCATGCCATGATGAGGACACTCGAGGATGTAATCTTGAAAGCGCTCCCAAGCTTCCCCGGGGACAGCCTCATCATGGTGTTCGAAAGCTTGATATCTTCCGCGAAGAGCATTTGTCTTGCCCATTGGGAAGAACTTCGCCAAGAAATTGGTGGAACATAATGCCCACGTAGGATTCTTCTCCTTATTGGCGTAGAACCACCGCTTCGCTCTCCCCAAGAGTGAGAATGGGAAGAGGCGAAGTAGTATAGCATCTCTCGGGGACGTCCTTGATAGTGAATGTGCTACAAATCTCCGGGGAAGTGTTGGAGATGAGCACTAGCATCTTCATGGGCCTTCCACGTAACCGGCTTGCTTGCACCATGTTGATTAGCGCAGGCTTGAGCTCAAAAGCTCCTTCGATGTCCGCGGCTGGTCCAAGCATCACGAATGTTGTCCGTAGTTGGAGCCGAGAACTCGCGGAGTGACTTGTTCGCCATGGCTTCAAACGCCTGGTGTCAAGTCTCGTACGAAAGGTTGACTTTCGCTTCGACAAACTTCCAAGTTGAGTTGATGATGATGATTGATTGGTCTTCTTCAACTTGCTTCGGCCTTCCCGATTAAAGCTTCCGGATTGTCAATATAGTTATCGGGAAGAATTGTCTTGATTACCCCGCATAAGATACACAAGTAGACAAAACAAGGGTAATCCCGTAGAGATGGGTTAGTATGACAAAGACAACTCAATCACATTATCTAGTGCAATGCCGCTCATTATCCATTGGCTTTCAACCTTCCCCAAGCAACGGCGCCAAAAATGCTTGTTGACATTTCTAACGCCACTCGGTGTTAGGTTGTCATCCCCAACATGGCGCCAAAAATGCCGGTACTAAATAATGCAAGCGCTACTAGAAATAAATATGGGATCCATAGTTTACGATAATACCGATGTAGCATTTTAACCAGGAGTAATCCAGGTATCGTTATTTATATTTTTACCACGGGAAGGGAATGCACCGGATAATGAGTGATGAGCAATGCACATTTGTAATGGAGAGCTTAACCTTGTCTCGTATCGATCATCTCATACAGGGTAAGTGTCACATAAAATATAGGAATGAATGATAAATGACATAAGATAAATGAGAGCATTTAGCCACATAAAATAATAGTAATAAGCCATCTCAACTTAGCACTCTAAGCTTATAACACTAGCATGGACTAGGACGATCTAGGGTATAATCCTATGTTATTCTAACTATAAGGTCAAAGCATACAATGATTAGTGCAAGAACATCTAGCAATCATGGCGGGAAAAGGTTACATCTATGCATAGTGATATTACCAGAGAAGACAAGAGACATAGCAATGACTTCAATGTAATAGGTTGTTCTACTAAGACCTACCAACGGGGATGGAATACAAAGGACTCAACGGAACTGTCACTTCCGCGATCTACCACACGACCCGGCCAATAGGGTGTAATCGCAGATAAATACAATCTAGGCACCACGCCTACACAATATTTACCACTCACCCATCGATCTAATGAGCAAGTGCTATACGATCCTATGCATAAACATAATTCTAGTCCAACTATGCTAAACATATAATCAAAGTAAACTAAGAACAATATAATTGAGAACATAATCAAATAGAGCAAAGTCAAGTCCGATATAATAGAATAGAATAAAGTACTACTCATAGTATCACGAACAATGATGAATATTACAAGAATGTAGAGGGGAATTACCAAGAACTCCGACAGATCCGGACTCCAAGCTAGGCTTGATTCCTCTAGATCTATTCCTATGTAGCTATGCTACTAAACTATGGAGCTCTAATTGAGATGGTGGCTCGGCTTCTCGAATTCGATGAGAGAATGAACTCTTGAATGAACTAGGAATGAATTAGGGTTTCACCCGGGGGCCGGGGCTCGAATATATAGCCCCCTAGGATTAACCACAAATTTCTCGGATCAAACCGACCTAAATGGACGATAATTATTCATCCTCAAAGGCGGTGGAGGCGGGATCCACGAGACTCCACCTGATTGGTGGAGGTGGGGAGTCGGCCGACTCCCCCTGGGTCGGGCCGACCGCACACCCTGCCCGGTGGGCCCCGGCTTCCGTGGTTTGCCTTCCGGAGTCTTCTAGATTATACAATTTTACCCGTTCGGTCTTTATCTCTATGTAATCATGACATGTGGGCCTCCTTTGGTTCTCTTTCCGATAACCCCCTCGCAGAAATAGACAATCACCAAAACTCGTGGAATTACGTCGGTGTAACCCCTATATCTAACAGGTGAACTCATATTAGTCCTTTCTCTTGCTGCGTTGACGGTATAAAATTGATACTTAACGACCGTCAACAGGGACTGAAACACTGAAAGTATGGTAGGAACATTACCACACTCCTCATCAGTGCTGCTAATAGTCACGAGGTTGACATTCTTCTTTTTCCCACTGGAAAAGTGACCAAGCTCTCCACAAGTGAAGCAAGGCAACTCTACTTTAGTTTGCTTCTTCTCAAAGGTGGTTACTATCTTGGCATTGGAAGGTTTATTATTCAGGATTGTTCTTCCTCTAAGAACAGTGTGGTCTTCCTGGAATCTTCTCTGATTTTCTCTAGAGATATTTCCCTCACATGAGCCAACACTAATCCACAACACTTTAGCCTTTAGCCAGAGCATGGCCTTAACTCGCCACCTCTTTAAATGTGCACTAGAACACTTTTCTAGTCTCAAGACGTCAAAAAAACAGCCATACTTAAATCGAGAAAAAGCCTATGATAAGGTTTTTTGATTGTTGAATAATTAGGCAATTTCCGATTAATTTCATTAAAATCAGAATATAGATCATGACAAAACAACAAGCTAGATTGAGCATGTATAGATTACTAGCATGACAGATCGTATATCATATATACTAGCAAGACAAATCGTATATCGCATATACTAGGGACAGATCATGATATCACATAGCATGAACATTATAACTAGTGTAAACCCTACTTGTACACTAGTTATATTTATACCTGCCAATTGTAGAAGTACTTGGTGGTGAAGATGCATACGACGATTGCAATGTGAGCTTGTCGCTGAGCGTCTCCCGTAGACGATCCCACAAGCCTGACGACGATGAGATGACGTGCTGCCGCCGACGATGGCACGAGCTTGTAGCTAGGCGTCTCCGTAGACGATCCGGAAGCTTGATGACGAAGAGATGACGATGTGCCGACGTAGAAGATTTGGGAGCGATCGCGCTAAGAGCGCTTCCCAAAAACCTTATTCGCCTTCTCCCGGTGCAGGATCGCAAAGACGAGGGTTCCGGAGACCCGCTCTCCTGGGATCGCCGGTGCACGCCGACGATCGGGATGGAGAGACTACGACGGCAACACAGTAGCGAGAAGAGGAAAACACTATTTTACTACGTTAAGATTTTCTAATTGAAACTCCCAATTGTAGTCTTTGTTGTTGTGTCTATTCCCAGAAGCATCGGTACGTATATATGCGGAGGAAGACCCCCTACATCTACATCAACTAGCAATATGGTACTAATTGATATTGTACCTCCCACCTTTACTCATGGGCTTAATCATTAAAGCCCATTAGGGAACACATGTATTGGGCCTTTGAGATTTATTAGAATTTCTATATATGGATTTTAGGGGAATATCCATATAAATTCTAACAGTATATATGCTTCATTTGAGGGATACACATGAAAACAACAAAACAAAGATATTTTTTCCATATTTTGCTCGTACTAATGCTACAGCCACATTAAGTCCAAAGTCAACATAGAAGCAATTGTTTTACACCAAACCATTAACCAATACCATTGATCTATACAGTTATAATAAAAAAAAACTAAAAGTACTTCGAAGCACACTCTTGGATCTCTTCTATTTTCCTCATTCAGATATGTCAATCTTTTGCATAAGACCCAACAGCCAAGCACAAAGCATCCCACCTCGCTGTGCTCTTCCACCCAACAATAATCTTTTGCATAGGAAGGAGTAGTTCTTCAAGTCAAATACTTCATATATATTACGAGATAAAAGGATGACCATTACAGCAATAATATTGTGAAAAACGCCATTTAATCCAATGAACCATTAGAATGCATTACCCATCCTGCGCTGAATATGTGAGTACTTTTCCCTTCACATCATGAAACTCCACAAATCTAGGCCATTTTAGAAACTCGGATTCAAAGAGGGAACTCAAAGCATCTAACCGATTCCTTCCAATATACTTGCAAGAACATTTTTATATTGGTTGATGCCAAAATACTATAATAGCATCCTATAGATACCGGTTGACGGCCGAAGGACTCAATAAGATGTATTTTACATAGCATTCATAATCCATGTCCGTAATGGTTCTCCAGTTTATCCGCCGAAAGTAGCAAAGAAAAGATTAAGCCAACAATACCCATGGATACTGCTACCTCGATGTGGCTACTTGATGATAGTGACATGATCTTTCAATAGTGTTCACTGTACCACAACCCTTAATCGGTGGATCGACTTGAAGTTCTTGTAAGGGGTGTATAGCGTTGGACGGTCCGTGGCTAAAAGTTAAAAGCGACGGACCCAAGCGGTTGCTATTGAAGCCGTCGTTGTATGTATACAGCGACGGACTTCATCTTTGACAAATGCACGTCCATCGCCCCTGCATTTAGCAATGAGATGGTCGGTTAGCAGTTTTAGCAACGGTCAGTCCATCAAGTAGCAACTTTTAGTAATTGACAATCCATCGAGATGTATTAAATAGGTAAAAAAATAATTCACACATATTTAAAACTGGACGACATTCATAACCAATACAAAGATGAATGACACACAAATGGGCACATCGATCATACTCTCATGCATCCATATCAAATGAGTAGCTAAGTCATCATCATGCAAAAGTAGCCAACATTCAAGCATGCATATATAGTAGCTGAATACATGATCTAGCTAAGTCATCATCATCCAAAAGTGGTCACATTATGACCATCAGGTTTGAATCCACAAACTACCAGATTGTAGTCCAAAAGCATTTAAAGATAGCATCTAATTCACCATAAGATGGCATCTAGTCCAAAAGCATTCAAGTTTACTCCCAAAGACCCTTCCCGCCAAAAGCTAGCACCGCCTAGCGTTTCGAGATGTTGCAACACCTTGAGAAGATCTACGAGAAGAACCAAAGAACCCCCGAGATCTTGGTTGCCGACGGATCTTTCATTTGTCACAAGTATCATAATTAGAAAGTGTAGATTCTTGGAAGGCAAAATGTAAGGCTAAGTCTTATGCTAGAAATCAAGTGCCTCTAGATGTTGTCAAATAAATTGTTAATGTAAGGCTAAGTCTTAGATTAGTTTCACTAAAGGACACAAATAGTAGTACTAGGAGAATAGAATCAAGTCAGTTTTGTTCCAGGACACAAATTGTTAATGTGAGACAAATATTAGTTTCACTAAAGCGTCAATTTCAGCTAGCCACATAATTCTCAAATTCCATTCCAAATTCATTCATCTCATATCTTTACTCATCCATAAACAGGAGAATAGAATCAAGTGAACCTTACCCGACTAAATGGCCAGCCAAGCGGCATGTGTTGAGCATCCCCTAGAGTATTGATGTCAGCATAAGGGCGTGGCACCAATGCATCACGTCGGAAGACAAGATCCACAACAACTTCACAAAATTTTGTTCCAAGAGCCACACCATCTAGTTTATTATTTGGATTAACCGAAACAACGGTTGCCTTAACCACCTTTTCATCACCGGACATGGCAAATAGGATGACCTCATTTCCGTGCGTAGATGATGAACAAATGAGAAATAGATAAATGCTGGTTCAATAGCTATTAAATCACAAGTACAAAATTTGCATGAGATGTTTAGAAGATTACAAGTGCATCACGTGGCCATCATTCCTTGGTGACGTAATATTCATGGCGAGCGAGGCTGCGGGGGCCGCAACTTGCTTTGGCTCCTCAACATTCGTCTTCCTCTACATACCCATATTCTTCTCCTTGAGCAGGCTGATTTGCCTCACTAACTTCCTCACTTCTTGGGCTCTACATCAAGCATAGGAAGATCGGATAAGTATATCTGAAAATTTAGATTTGTAGTATTACTAGAACCATCTTGTGAAAAGGCATTTTGAAGTAATTTACCATTTCTTTGTCTTGAGTTAGAACCATGATGTGAGATTATTTCGACATTTGCGAGACTCTAGCGCCATCCTTTGTTGTTCCCTTTGTTCCATTTCCAAGATTCGTTGTCGTAGCAATAGATTTTCACTTTCAACATCTTTACGGGCCAAAACTTCTACTTGGAGCCTTGTTGATGTGTACCCCTTAACCCCTTAAGTCTAAGCAGATAAGAAATAGTTCCTATGTGTACCTAGGTTAGAGAATACCTGAATGTCAAATAGCAGTGGGAATGTAAATTGTCGATGATCTATAATGGATGTATTCGACCTAACTGATGTACTCTGTCCATTCCAAAATACTTGCCTCAGTTTTTATAAAAGGAATTTTATACATTACAATATATACTTGAGTTGAGTTGAAATTGTTAAGTTCTATGCACTAAACTATATTTTTGTTGTTTTAATTTCTATATCTCGAGCACCGAGTTGATTAACTTGGATGTTTTCTCATTACACCATCCCAATTGAAAACTCGCATGGCTTCATATCACATTTGAGTTGGCGAGGCTTCCTTGTATATAATTGCGTGAGACTTACACGATGCACAATATGTCATTGTTTGGTTGTTTTACATGCATTCCTCAAATACAACCGTAACGTTAGCACGAGCTTGATCGAGCATTATACTAGTAGATTATATATATGAGTCATAGTATATATGCTTGAAAAGGAAATTTATAATGACTTTATAATTTAAAAGCAGACAAAGTATCATTTCAAGTAAGTACAATCAACATTCAATTTTATATTTTGAAGTTCAATGGGAACATTCTTGACCAAACTTTAATAAACATGGGAACTCGCAAACCACGTTGATAAAACACAAACAAAACCATCACATTATGATTTATCATTTGGTTTCCTTCAATTTGAAGAATGTAAAGCAATAATATTGTCTTGACAAAAAATTACTAACTATATTTTTCTTATTGTTAGAAAGATAAGCCCCCTAGACAAATTTCTACCTTGTCGGGTATCTATCCAATCTAAGAATAAGGAAATTCCATAGACAACTTTTAATAGCTGGTCACAACCATCGCATAATTGTGGCTTCAAGATGACTTCATGTTTCAAACAAAAGCTTCAATAATCATTTCTTTACTTTAACTTTCTCACTAACCTCATGGACCATTCATTACTTTCAAATGAAATTTGTTTGACTTGTATTATAAATATTTGAATTTTTAGATGTTAATATTATCGATGAACTCAAATAAATCAGTAGCTATATATGTATGATTTGAATAGACTTTAGTCATTCCCTACATTTTCAATGACTATATGTTCTTTATCCCGAGAAGAGTTACATTTTTGTTTTAAATTGCAACAAAGTATTTCGATAAGTTATTAACTTTTGAATAGTTTTCCTAAAAATCATAGTGGACACAAGATAGTGGTATAGAAATAGAAAGTTGGAAAATTGTTCAAATACCATGACCTCTTATCATTATCTAAAAAATTTTATATATACAAACAAAAGATTTAGTTTAGGAGTAAGTCTACAAGACATGGGGTGTATTACTTATGCATCATATCAAGCAGGCGACGTAGCCTCTCAGGCTCCCTCCTGGTCGATCAACACGGTAATCTCGCGCTTAGGTAGATAGATGTGACCTGTCTACTGATATGTAGCGAGGTGTAAGGTGCTTAGCCTGCATGAAGTTTCAAGGCACAACTCTCGTAGGAGCATTCACTAGCCACACTCAGCACAAAGCAAAGAGTCTTCCGGTAAGCCTAGAAGAAACTTACGTCTTCGGGTGTAAGGTGCTTCCTTTTCCTTATTAAGGCGACTATATGTAAGTCAATGACATTAGGAACCTAACATATCTAACAATTTTCTCGAGACGTAACCCGACATAGCTAACAATTTCGAACCTTCTCGCCTTAGAATGCATTGTCCAATGTATTGTTATCAACCACACTTTATGTGCAATGTGATTTCTCTAAAAATTAAACAACCTTAGCCTTATCATCCGTTTTCCTTTGCAGTTAACTCCCTGTGGTTCTCCCTGTGGTTCCTATCTAGTTTGAACCCAAATCACTTAAGCAACCTTTTAGGTACTTCTAGACTTCTTTATCAAGTGGTACTTCATAACTCTTACTTTAGTAACTTTACCAATTGATTTATAATCAAATCAAATAATACAATGCATGGAATCTTTTGTAGATCATAAAATTATACCAGGAAATCTAGGCCACATCAATACTATTGACTAACATATATAAAAATTGGTCGTAGATGATTTGTTGAAATACTAAGTCCAATTAAATACAAGTGATGATGGTGCATGAATGTAGCATTGATCTATTGGAATGTGTGAAGCAAATAATGCACACTTGGTCCTTGGATGGAAAAAGGTAAGGGAGAGGGAGAGGGAGAGGGAGAGGGAGAGGGAGAGGGAGAGAAAGTGAGCACATGAGAGTGGCCTAAGTGCCCCCCACCGGCCCTTGCCCCACTTTAATATGGGAATAAGCTAGTGATGGTTTTTGTTCTTTCCCTTGGAGGGACTTGTAATTACATATGAATCTCTATAGTTTACAAAACAAGAACTTAGTCGCTTAGAATTGTGCCCTTTGACCAACTAATTGGGTCTTTTCTCACACTAAGGGGTCTTTAACATATGACACACCCCCAATAGTAGCGCCTCAACTATTTAGTTTTGGCTATTATTACAAAACGATAATTGTATCATATATTTTTAGGATCAAAGTAGTATATATTTGCACTTTGCACACCTTATTAGTACTCCACAATCATTGGCCATTAACATAGACTATATACGTGACTCATAGTATATAGGCTTGAAAAAGAAAATTAGAATGACTTATAATTTGAAACAGAAGCAAGTACAACTCAACATTCAATTTTATATTTTGCAAGGGGAACATTCTTGACCCAACTTTAATAAATGTGGGAACTCACAAACCAGGTTTATAAAACACAAACAAAGCCATCACATTATTATTTGGTTGTTAGTTTGCTTTGAGCAATAACTTTAAAAAGACTAGTAAACTTGTATACTTATTTTGGTTTGGGAAAAAGAAAGAAAATAAAGTTTATTGTACCATCGATATATGGGATCACAGAGCATTGAAGTAATAAGTTTATACCTGTTTGAATGCATTAGCGATACAACCTCTATGGCTCTATCCACGAAAGATCCAATCCTCACATTTTGATAAATCAAATAGTTTAAACTTTAACTAAAATTATATAGAAAAGTACTAACACTCATGGAACAAAAATAAGTAACATTGGATATATGAAATATAATTTTATAATAAATTTATTGGGAGACATGCATGCTTATACTATTTACTATACACTTAGTCAAACTTAAGTTATTTTTATTGTTATGTTTCCCATAATTGTATTCTTTTGTTGATGGATAGAGTAGTAGTTATAGTTATCTAGCTAATAGGGTATAACTAATAGGGGCTTGAGCGTTTATACCCCTCGTTTCGCGACCGTTTGTGATTTTGTCCCTCCTTTTTTTACTTTGTGTTTTTACCCCTCGTTTTTACAAACGAAGGAACAGTTTACCCCTATCCAGTTAACAACCTCTAACGGTGTTAACTTTTGCACAATTGGACAATTTTGCCCATACGTTTTTGCCCCCGTTATATTATGTTCTTTGCGTTTTTACCCCTGTTTTGGGACATGTAGATGTCATTTTTGCACAGAATTTTTGAAAACTTCGACATGACATTTCGACACACAATCCACATGAACACAATTTGATATCACACAAATAATATATATGATATAGATCCATGCAACTTGTCATGAAAGTACCACAACAAAAGCCAACATAATGGTCCAAATGACATGCCAAACACTAACATATAGGTCTAAATGACATGTCAAACAAAAGTGACAGCTACTAGTGAGTTCTCTAAGCATCTAGACATATGAAGCATTGAAGCCTAACAAAGTGGCAAGCCTCCCAAATTTGCTCCTCTTCTAGTACCTCCTCTACCCCTTCCAAGTATCACTTGCACTTTATTATATGCAAAAAAGAGAGGAATTGTGTTAGTAAAGTTACTAAAATGTATAGTAGATAGAAGTAATGTTGGATTTTCTTACTTTATCTCATTGTTGCCATCTCCTGATCCCTTCCCCTTCCCCTTCCCCTTCCTCTGCCCGTTCCTCTCCCCCTTCCAGTTTGAGTGGCACCTGCACTACCACTAGCACTTTCACTTGCACTAAATATTGGAAGCAAAATGTTAGTACAAGTAAATACAAACAACTAAATTGAGCAACAATGCATGTATGACTCACATTGGGTCATTTCTTTCTTGACCCGATCCATCTTGTGGTGTTGACCGCAATCTCTTTGACTAGCTATAGGACCTCCTTGGCAAGTCTTGGGTCTATGTCCTAGTTCTCCACACTCAGAACAAATCTTCCTTTTCTTAGTAGTTTCAACTTCATCATGTCCCTTAATCCTAGATTTTCTTGGCCTCCCAGGTTTCCTCCTCAATTTGGGTTTCTTGATTTTGTAGCCTAAATCAACTAGAGGCCATTGATCTTTGGATGCCATTGGGTTAAATTCACTTGCATATGTCTTTCTGAACCTATCAACAGAGAAGTATTCATGGACAAATTCATCCATCTGTACCTCCCTACTTATCTTTCCAATGAAAGCCAAAGCATGGCTACATGGTTTTCCAGTCACTTGCCAAGCACGACAGGTACAACTCTTTTCATCCAAGTTCACTGCATACCTATATCTATTCACAGTTACTTCAGCTTTTGCTTGCCCACAAATCATAACCTCATGTTCTTTGATTGTCTTGGATTTAACATTCAAATTACTGATAATGGCTGGGATTATAATGACTGATATTTTAGCACCTATCCTGGACCTCAAAACAAACTTCCCAATGATCATTTGCCTAATACGATCAAGCATTTCAACAATGCGAAAGTCCTTAGTTTTTGAAATCCAATTATTAAAGGACTCGAAAGGTTGTTGTTGATATAATCTACCTTGCGTTTTTCACCGAAATATGCCCTAGTCCACACATATGGATGATTTTTATCCAACCACTCAATGGCTTTTGGATCCTTCTCAATTTTCCCCATGAAGTATTGAAACTTCGGCAGTGTGAAACTCTTGGCAGCACACCACATATTCTTGCCATAAAAATCACCATTGTAACTTTTCTTTATGTTCTTCCACAAGTGCCTCATACACTCTCTGTGCTCCACTCCTGGATACACATCTTCCATTAGCTAGCTACCTATTATCTAGGAGGGTGTTTGATACACAACTAATTAATTAATAAGGTAAATGGTGAGATAGTTGTTATCTAAAATCCGGCTAACAATTATCTAAGCCTTTGTTCGTTTGGTGTTTGTTGATTTTATTATGAGGAAAATACTGATTTGTTATAAGAGAAAAATATTATATCATTACTTGATAAGTTTTGTTATGACCGGCATCCAATATGCCAGGAAGAGGCCCATTAGTGGCTAAGCTAGAGGCCCAAGTCATTTAGTCTATTTATTTATATTAGAGTCAATTGTAATAGCGCCATATTGCCTAATCACAAAAGGTGCTAGTCTTATGTAACCTTTATAATCAGCCCATGAGGCTCAATAGAAATCAAGCAGAATAACCCTTAGGGAGCCGGGAGATCGGGAAGTCCCCCTCCAACCCTAGCCGCCTCTTCCTCCTCACGCAGCAACGGCGTCTCGCCGCCACTCAACCTTCAAACCTCGCCCTCCAATCTCTCACAGCTACAACCTCCGATCGACTAGGCATAGAGAGCAGCTGCCTATCAACCTGGTATCAGCGTTCTCTGGTTCGATGACGGAGCCACTCGCCTCCACCACCATCGCCGTGCCGCCGATCATCCCCTCCACCACGCAGCCCGCAGCCACCACCACCAATGCCATGATTCCCAACCCAACCCTGCCGCTGGCCTCCGGAACAAGTGAACCGGCCGCTGTCCTGTCCCCGGAGGAGGTCACGCGGGCACTCTTCGACGTGGGCCGCGCCATAACCGATCTCAGCCGATCCGTGGGTGAGATTCGTCTCTTCCTGGGCGCGTCCAGCTATGCTCCACCACCGCCCCAACCACAGCTTCCACCACCGCCCCAACCACAGCTTCCACCGCCGCCACCACCACCCCAGCCCCAGCTTCCACCGCCGCCACAGCCGCAGCTTCCACCGCCGGCGACGTCCTATCCCTACGGGATGCCGAGGGACGACTCCGCAGGCCCCTCGATTCCGCCTGGCGGCGTGCCGATCCAAGACATCAGGTTCCCCTCGTCTCCGTCCCCGCTCCCGACGTGGCTCACGGGCTCCTCGACCGCAGCTCCGGTCTACACCTACGCCACGACGTCCACCCCGGCCGTCGGTGTCCAGTATGGCGGCGTTCCAGCGTCGGGCGTGCTCTACGGGACGACGGACAGTCGTGTTGTTTAGCTACCCGCCATCGGCCGTGCCCGCGGCGTCGCATAGCTTCCGGCGGAGCGGTCGCCCATGGGGGTTTTGGCGGCCTATACCCCGGGGGTTTTGAGCTGCCCAAACACAACCGCCTGGAGTTCCCAACCTACGACGGCACCATCGACCCCCTCAACTGGCTCAATCAGTACGACCAATTTTTCCGGGTCAGCGCACACCGGCCTCCAACCGCACATGGCTCGCGTCCTACCATCTGTTGACACTAGATACGCACACGAAAGAATCAAAAGAAATAATCCGCAAGCGCACGGATATCGGTGAGCACTTCACCCGGGAGATAAGTCCTGAGTATCGTATTTGTTTTTATCCGCTAAGAGAAAACGTGCAATAGACTAACCCGATCTTTACTACTACCCCGGGCCGCTAGTCAAGTGAGAATTAAGCGATATAGAGAGAACTCCTTCGTCGGTCTTCTTCTAACCTATGGCAAGCTTTGAGACTACTTTGTTCTAAGGGGGTACCGAGGAATAGACACCACAGAGGATGCTAAACCGGGCACAAAGGACCTACCTTACCTACCAACGGGAAGTGGATTACAAAGGTAATAAAGGGATTGTCACTTCCCTCACTACTACCACGGTTCCGGCCGAATAGGGAGCATCTACAAGTGAACCTAGCCTAAGCACCACGCTTATGCTAAAGAACGATTACTCTATTCCCAACGCGAAGCGAATAAAGTAAACTTGTAAACCAAAGAACAATAATAACAACGAACTTACTAGTATTAGAAGTTGAATTGCCGAATGATTCGAAAACCAAGCCTCGGGTTAGGAAACTTGATCCCGCAGTACACTTTGGAGAGGAGACACCGACAGTAGGGCTTCCTCCAAATCTACCTCCACTCTATACTCTCTCAATCTCTCTTGATACTAATACCCTATAGAGATAGATCCATTCGAGGACCCTTCTCTATCTAACTCTCTCTCGGATTGAAGTCTTGAATGAATTGGAGAATGAATTAGGGTTTCACCCGGGGGCCGGGGGGCTCGCTTATATAGCCCCCTAGGATTAACCACTGACCCTCGGATCAAACCGACCTAAATGGACGATAATTATTAATCTTCAAAGTCGGTGGAGGCAGGATCCGCGAGACTCCACCTGATTGGTGGAGGTGGGGAGTCGGCCGACTCCCCTTTCCTGGTCGGCCGACTGGCTACAATGCCAGGTGGGCCCGGCTTCCGTGGTTTGCCTTCCGGAGTCTTCTAGATTATACAATTTTACCCGTTCGGTCTTTCTCTCTATGTAAACCCGACATGTGGGCCATCTTGGTTGATTTTCAGTTGTCACCCCTGAGAAATAGATATTCACCAAAACTCGTGGAATTCATCGGTGGTAACCCTATATCTATCAAGTATTTATGAATAGGTCCATTTGCATGCTAAGTTGACGGTTAATTTTATGAGTTAACGACCGTCAACAAACTCCCCCACACTTGTCTTTTACTCGTCTCGAGGAAAAGGATGGATTACTTTAAGCATAGCCTCAAACCAAGACATCAACATTAGATTATTCCCGATCATACATCATGCGGGATTCAAAGTGTCTACCATTGAACTTTGGGGAGTTGAAAGATGGAACAGCGCGAAGTAGAGATCCTTCTTCTATCAATCCTGTCACTTGGAGTTTTTATAATATTTTTGCACAAAAAAACTTAGCTTACCCTTCTCCATCATGTAGTACACTCGAATCACTCTTTATATGTGGTATTTTTGGAACTCACTTGAGGCATGTGAAAGTGTATGCCTCCTATTCTACTAAGGCTTATATGGAGTTTTAAGGTATTTCAAGGAATAGCATTTTTACCTGTGTATATTGATTAGTCAAAAACGGGAACCAAGGAGAGGGGGACCTTACTCTAGATCAAGTGTGTGCAAGTGTGTGGAATATTTGGTGGCTAATTGATGATAATAATGCTCCTTCCCTCTCTTGCACACTCTTCTCTTGAACATTGCTTTGCTTGATCTTTTCTTGAATAGCTCTTTGAGCTTATTTGAACTTTTCCTTCTTCGGGATTGGAATACTTTGGAGCTCATGGGCTATCTCTTTTCTCTTTCTTCTTTCTTCTTCTCTTTTTTTTTTTTTTTTAATAACATTATTTTTGCATAGCCCATGTCTCACTCTCGGATACAATAACTTTCTTGAACATGAAGATGATGATGAAATAATCTTCTTTCAACAAATTTGAATGATGATAACAATTCTTGGAGCATATAAAAATCCTAGAAAGTGTATGTATCCTTCTCCCAAAGTGTAGGAGATGGATGAATGGCGGAAAGCATGTTTTTGCGTACTCCGGTGTAGGAGCAGCGAGATATATATGTGGGTGTAAGTGCACTTGATCATATGAGTAAGAGACCCTTCTCTAAGGCTCTAATACCGCCAAGACTATTCTCAACACAAATAAAAGCCGATGTCTTGGTCTTTCGAATTTTGTCGACGAGGCTCTATAGGCATTTATGACCACGGAGAGGAGAAGTATAGCTAATCATTTTCAGATTTTCGAAAAGAAATTCTCCGAGCAACTAGACATCAAGAAATCGGGTTCTCATGGTCCATGCTATATCACTTGTCCTCAACAACTTAAGTAAAATGGGGTCCCTATAGAATACGTTCCCAACGGAACACGGGGATTCCCAGGAATTATCATGGTGTGAGTCTATCTTTGGGGTCATGATTAAAATAATCTACCTTCTCAATATATATAGCATGTGATTTAATTCAAAGTGTTCCCCAAACGAATCGGAAAAACGTGATCGATATAAAATTTGGAATGTAGGGAAGCAAACCCGACCGTGAACGAAAGCCGGAGCCAAATGGGCCCGGCCCATGGGCGGCCGACTCCATATGTGGGTCGGCCGACTCTAGCAGTGGCCCTCGGGGTCCGCTTCGTCGTGCGTGATCTTTTCGTCGTATGTTCTCAAATATTTTTGCTGGTTCGCGATATCCGTTAGTTTCGTCGTCGGTTGCCTCCCCCACACTAGATTCCTGTTATCTTCATTCACAACAAGGTGGAGACAAAAGAGGCAACACATATGCAATAATAAATATAACTAGAAACTTTATTTCATCTTCATTAAGGCCTGAATTACAAGTATTGAAAGGAACTAAGATCGAACTAAACTTTAACTAAGCACTCTTGTGAACTAAAACTTTTAATCTAAACACACTAGGCCTTTCTGATGCTAAGATAAATCTCATCTAATCAATTCGCTTCTCTAAAGCGTCTAACCTCTTTTCTAACTTATCCGTCCTCTTCTCTTGCGCACGAAGTCTATCTATGAGAGTGACAATGCTACTGCTCTGGACATGTTGAGCGTTTCGCAGAGATGCTATAACGTCGCGCTGAGTTTCTAACTCCTTTTCTAAGTCTGCAACGGTCTTGCGACGCTTCCTTGGAGCTTCTGAGGCGGCGAGAGCTGCTTTCGGGGCTTCCTTCGGAGGGACGAACTTCACTTTGCTCGGGTGAGCACGGACTCCTCGAAATACGAGCGCTCTCCAGTGCTATACTTAGCACAGACGATCTCCCCTTGCTTGTTGGTCTTCACTCCCATAAGCATCTCATTGTGCTTAGGAGGAGGATCCTGGTGCCTTCGGGAGCTTCACAATAGGACCCTTTGGTGGAGGTCCATCTAGGAGCAAAGGCTTGGGTGCGGCGATGAATGGTTGGGCGTAGTAGCTACTGTAAGCTTGAGGCTTTGGAGGAATAGAGGCTAGGGGTTTGGGCTTAGCAAGGACGATGGCCTTGCTCTCAGGCTCTTCTCTTGGGATGGTGTTGAGATCAATCCCGAAGCGGATCAATCTCCTATCTAAATTCTCCGCTCGACTTCGCCATTGCTGCGTAGCAAGCTTGATGGTAGGAGGAGGTTTTTAGATGGAATGAGGTTGGCTTGAGGCTGGGCTTCTTTATATAGGGGGGATGGAGAGGCATCTAAAGGGCATCTAAAGGGAATCTCCGAAGGAATAACGCGTCAACGTGATCTCAAAAACCCTAATCGGCAAAAATTCCTGAAGGAAGAGTATGGAAGGATCACGAATGCAAAAGCTGACGGCAAACGGGGGAGTCCATGGGTCGGCCGACTCCCCCTATGGGTCGGCCGACTCGGCATGTGGATCCCCTCAGGCTTTTCGCAACCTAATTAACATATTTTTGTCGTTCGGAAAAATACCCCTGGACCCCGAAAAATGAAAAGTAAAAAGGTCGGGCCCAACTACCTAATTGAGAAAGAAGTTTAATTCATCTATTTCACCTATTTCCTCAATGGGCTCTAAAAATATTTTAAGGCGTTGACCATTTACCTTGAATATCGTACCTTCGTTGTTGCGAGCGTAACGGCTCCATGCGATGATGAGCTTACTACTTTGAACGGTCCTTCCCATTTGCTTCGAAGCTTTCCTTGCCCGAAGAGTTTGACCCTCGGAATTAAAAAGTAATACCTTGTCTCCGGGTGTGAACTCCTTGATCTTGATTCTCTTGTCGTGCCATCTTTTCACTCTTTCTTTGTATATCTTGGCATTGTGATAGGCTTTCTCTCTCCATTCTTCTAGTTCGTAGATTTGCATCCTCCTTTTCTCTCCCCGTCGCTTCTAGATCCATATTCCACTTCTTGATGGCCCGGTGAGCTTTGAATTCCGGCTCTACCGGCAAGTGGCGAGTCTTTCCATAGACTAGTTGATACGGTGACATCCCAATAGGTGTCTTGTATCGTTCGATATGCCCATAATGCATCGGGAAGCTTGTCTTTCCATGCGGTTCCCATTTCATTCACTGTCTTCTCGGAGAATATTCTTGATTTGCTTATTTGATGTCTCTGCTCGCTTGGCCACTTGTTCGAGGGTGATATGGAGTAGCAACATTATGGCGTACTCCATGCTTCAATAAGTATTGCTCAAAGCGTTTGTCGATGAAATGTGATCCTCCATCACTTATGACTATCCTTGGGACTCCAAATCTTGGGAATATTATTTCTTCGAACATCTTCTTAGAGCTTGAGCTATCCGCCTTTTGCATGGCGAGCTTCGACCCATTTGGACACATAGTCCTTCGCTACGAGGATGTATTCACATTTCTTCGACGGTGGAAATGGTCCCATGAAATCAACTCCCCAAACATCAAAGAGCTCGATCTCGAAGGTTGTTGATAAGTGGCATGGCATCTCTTGAGTTAATGTTGCCATGTCTTTGACAAGGACCGCATCTCCGGATGAAATCTTTTGTGTCTTCATACATTGTTGGCCGAAAAATCCGCATTGCCAAATCTTCGCATGTGTACGGAACACCCCATAATGGCCTCCATATGGTGATGAGTGGCATCTTTCAATGATTTTGATTCCTTCTTCGGTGGGCACACATCTTCCTCGGCAGGCCATCGAGCACACTCGGAAGAGGTAGGGCTCATCCCATATGTGAGTACGACTCTCCCGGATAAGTTTCCTTTTGTTGCCTCCCGGTGGTACGTAACCCGTAACCATAAAATTAACAATATCTCGCATACCGGGGTCGGATCGTTGATTCCGTAGAGCATGTCGTCCGGAGTGCGTCGTCGATGGGTAGTTCCCGTGGTTTCTCAACCGCATTCTAGACAAGTGATCGGCAACGAAGTTTTCTACTCCCTTTTTATCTTTTATTTCTAGATCAAATTCTTGGAGTAATAAAATCCATCTTATCAATCGAGGTTTAGCATCTTTCTTAGTGAGCAAATATTTTAAAGCAAAGCATGATCGGTGTAAACAATCACTTTGGCACCCACTAAGTAGGATCTAAACTTATCAATAGCAAAGACAAATGACTAGGAGCTCTTTTTTCAGTGGTAGCATAATTAAGCCGAGGTCCGGTCAAAGTTTTGCTAGCGTAAGCTATTGCATGATGCTTCTTATCCTTAGTCTGTCCTAACACGCTCCTACAACCGTAGTCACTTGCATCACACATAATTTCAAAAGGTAAAGTCCAATCGGGGGGTTGAATGATTGGAGCGAGAGATGAGCGCTTTCTTAAGGATTTCAAATGATTGTAAGCAGGCATCATCAAAGTCAAAAGGAACATCCTTAGCCAATAAGCGGGTAAGAGGTCTAGCGATGTAAGAAAAATCTTTTATGAATCTACGATAAAAACCAAAGATGACCAAGGAAACTTCTAATTCCTTTCACATTGATAGGAGGAGGCGCTTGTTCAATAACTTCTATTTTGGCTCTATCTACCTCGATGCCTCTTTCGGACACTAAGTGTCCTAACACTATTCCTTCTCTAACCATGAAATGACACTTTTCCCAATTAAGGACTAAGTGTTTTTCTTCACATCTTTGTAATACTCGATCTATGTTTTCAAGGCACTCATCGAAAGTTTTTCCATAAACAGAAAAATCATCCATGAAAACTTCCATAATCTTTTCAATCATATCGAAAATATAGACATCATACATCTTTGAAAAGAAGCCGGTGCATTACATAACCCAAAAGACATCCTACGATAAGCAAAGGTTCCATAAGGGCATGTAAAGGTCGTTTTGTTTTGATCATTAGGATGGATAGGGATTTGATGATATCCGAATATCCATCAAGGAAGCAAAAGTAAGAATGGTTGGCTAATCGCTCAAGCATCTCATCAATGAAAGGCAAAGGAAAGTGATCTTTTCTTGTTGCCTTATTAAGCTTTCTATAATCTATGCACATTCGCCATCCCGTGACGGTTCTTTGTGGGATTAACTCATTCTTCTCATTTTGGACAAAAGTCATGCCTCCCTTTTTAGGCACAACTTGGACGGGGCTGACCCACTCACCGTGTGGCACGGGGTAAATAATCCCAGCGTGCAACGGTTTTAAAACTTCTTTCTTAACAACTTCCCTCATCGCATTATTGAGCCTACGTTGGGGTTCTCTCGGATGGTGGAATATCGGGATCTGTGGGAATGCGATGGGTACAAAGGGCAGGACTAATTCCTTTGAGGTCCCGGAGTGAGTAGCCAAAAGCTTTTTTATGTTTTTCTAGGATAGCCATTAAGCGAAAAGTCTCGCTCCCGAGTGAGAGTGTCACTTATGATGACAGGAGTGTCTCGGATCATTTCCTAGAAAGGCATATCTAAGACCGGCCGGTAAAGGTTTGAACTCAATAGGAGGCCTAGGTGGTAAGGTAAATTCATCTAACGGTTCATTCTCGAAGGGTCGCCTTCTTCTTCTATGAAGAATCTAGCTTCATCTTCTAATTCTCGGCTTCACTAGGAATTCTAGAGAGGTCGCTCTAAATTCCTCCAATGGATCATAATGTGGATAAGGCTCGGTCATAGTATTTAAAGAATGTGAAATGGACATTGCAAACTGGAGTTTCTTGCCTAAACAAATGTTTAGTTTCCCAGTTTGTCCTTCATAAAGAAGTCTTCTAAATGGTTGTCCTATCAACAGTGGAAATCCCCTATGTCAAAGACATAAAAGCTTAAGTGAACAGGGGTTCCTTCTACCCGGAGTGGTAGGACATGTAGAATTCCTAAACAAGGAAGAATTTGTCTTGAAAGATTTCTTATGAACTTCACCGTTGGGGTCAATGTCATGTTTCTTTGCAAATATTTTGCTAGTGTGGTAGACATGATATTTATACCCACAACGGATTGTAGAGCGTCTATGCGATCATTGTTAATCATGCAATGAATGGGAAGAGAAGATGAATCCAAACGAATTATTTCGAGGAAAGCTCGACTCTTCTAACCACTCATTGCTCATGACAGACACTAACTCTCCCGAGGTCTTTCCCTGTTGGAATATCCTCATCAATATTGCATGGCTTTATTGGGTGATATTTGCCTTGTGGCTTCTTCACCTTGTGATAGTTGAAGATGTTTCCAAAATCGGAAAACAGATCAAAGTTCAATATCTAGCATAAAATCGGGAAGTGGAATGTCTTCCTTGTCTTGCTCAAGACATGGGTTAGCGAAGTGGATGGTGTATCTCGGCAAATGTTTGTCTTCGGCTACTTGAGGTTCTACTTCTAGGAGGTAGTCTAATTCACTGGATAGGATTTGGTCTAGGATTGATCTTGCTTTCTCGGCAGAGATATGCAAGAATGATCCTCCCGAAGTTGTGTCGAGCAATTTTCTACTGTCTCTACTCGACCTTTATAAAAGTGTTGTAAAAGAATAGGATCCGGTAGACTAAGGTCCGGGCCTCGATGCTAAAAGTGTAGTAAAACGATTCCAGGATGAGGCCAAAGATTCTTCGGGTTCTTGCTTAATAGTCGAACCTTGACTCTAAGGTCGACGATTTGGGAGATGGGATAAAAATCTAGGCAAAAGTTGGAGCGTAAGGACCCCAATCTCCTTGTTGCTTACCTACGGCTTTATCATACCATTGTCTAGCTTTTCCTTTTAACGAGAAAGGAAATAGCTTCCAACGGAGGGTTTTGTCGGACATGCCCTCTATGCGAAGACAGTCACATGTTTGCTCAAAGTCTCTAATGTGAAGGTAAGGGTTTTCGTCTCCTTCTCCTGAAAAGGATAGGCTTTGGACCAACGCAATCAACCGCGGACTCAGCCTATAGCTAGGTGTTTGGATAGTTTGTGATGACTCATGTGGTAGTAGGCTGGTCTCCGTGGGTGTAGAAAATTGAAAGATAGGAATGGAATTAGAATTATCCATAAGGATAGAAAAAAAATAAAATGTACGGAAAAGTAAAGTGAAAGAAAAAGATAAAAGTATAGGTACAAGGTAGAGCAAGATTTAGGTTATCTAAGCGGACCGTCTTTTCCCCGGCAACGGCGCCGAAATGCTTGTTGACACTAGATACGCACACGAAAGAATCAAAAGAAATAATCCGCAAGCGCACGGATATCGGTGAGCACTTCACCCGGGAGATAAGTCCCGAGTATCGTATTTGTTTTTATCCGCTAAGAGAAAACGTGCAATAGACTAACCCGATCTTTACTACTACCCCGGGCCGCTAGTCAAGTGAGAATTAAGCGATATAGAGAGAACTCCTTCGTCGTCTTCTTCTAACCTATGGCAAGCTTTGAGACTTTTGTTCTAAGGGGGTACCCGAGGAATAGACACCACGAGAGGATGCTAAACCGGGCACAAAGGACCTACCTTACCTACCAACGGGAAGTGGATTACAAAGGTAATAAAGGGATTGTCACTTCCCTCACTACTACCACGGTTCCGGCCGAATAGGGAGCATCTACAAGTGAACCTAGCCTAAGCACCACGCTTATGCTAAAGAACGATTACTCTATTCCCAACGCGAAGTTTTTAATAAAGTAAACTTGTAAACCAAAGAACAATAATAACAACGAACTTACTAGTATTAGAAGTTGAATTGCCGAATGATTCGAAACCAAGCCTCGGGTTAGGAAACTTGATCCCGCAGTACACTGGAGAGGAGACACCGACAGCCGGGCTTCCTCCAAATCTACCTCCACTCTATACTCTCTCAATCTCTCTTGATACTAATACCCTATAGAGATAGATCCATTCGAGGGACCCTTCTCTATCTAACTCTCTCTCTGGATTGAAGTCTTGAATGAATTGGAGAATGAATTAGGGTTTCACCGAGGGGCCGGGGCTCGCTTATATAGCCCCCTAGGATTAACCACGCCCTCGGATCAAACCGACCTAAATGGATGATAATTATTAATCTTCAAAGTCGGTGGAGGCGGGGATCCGCGAGACTCCACCGATTGGTGGAGGTGGGGAGTCGGCCGACTCCCCTTTCCCGGCCGGCCGACCGGCTACAATGCCAGTGGGCCCCGGCCTTCCGTGGTTTGCCTTACGGAGTCTTCTAGATTATACAATTTTACCCGTTCGGTCTTTCTCTCTATGTAAACCCGACATGTGGGCCATCTTGGTTGATTTTCACTGTCACCCTGCAGAAATAGATATTCACCAAAACTCGTGGAATTCGTCGGTGGTAACCCTATATCTATCAAGTATTTATGAATAGGTCCATTTGCATGCTAAGTTGACGGTTAATTTTATGAGTTAACGACCGTCAACACCATCTTCGCGGCATCCTCCAACCGCACATGGGACCGTTTCCGCGACTTGTGCCGGCTGCGTTTCGGTCCCCCGCTCCGCGGCAGTCGGATGGCTGAGCTGGGCCGCCTGCCGTTCGACACCACGTGTGTGACTTCGCCGACCGGTTCCGGGCGCTCGCGTGCCACGCTCCGGCGGTCTCCGCCCGAAGCCGCGCCGAGCTCTTCGTCGGCGGGCTTCCGACCACATCAAGGTGGACGTGGAGATCCATAATCCGCCCGATCTACGAGCGGCCATGTACTACGCCGGGCGTACGAGCGCCGCGCGGCCGCCCGGCCACGCATGGTTCCGGCCCCGCGCGTCTTGAGCGGCGTCACGTCCGTGGCCGCAACGCGGCGGCGCGCGCCCAAGCCGCGGGACGGCCGGCCCCGGCCGCCGCTGCGCGGCGAAGGAGCAGGCCCGGGTGGCCGCCCGTTCCGCCGTCTCACACCGGCAGAGCAGCTGGAGCGACGACGCCAAGGGCTCTGCTACAACTGCGACGAGCCCTTCGTACCCGGCCACCGCTGCCAGTGCCTCTTCTACCTGGAGGGAGACGACTACGTCGAGGACGAGGGTGGCCTCGCCGAGGAGGAGGTTGCCCCCCCGGCCCGGGCCGAGCGGCCCCGCGCCGCCGGAACTCGCTAACGCTCTCGCCGTTTCTCTTCATGCTTACGCAGATCAGCCACGACCAACACCATGCCGTTGCCGGTCCTCATCAGGGGGAGCGCCTCCTCGCCTTACTGGACACGGGCTCCACACACAACTTCATCAGTGGGGCCACCATGCGCCGCCTGGGGCTAGTTCCTGCTGGCGGTGATCGGCTGCGGGTCACCGTGGCCAACGGTGATCGTCTCTCCTGCTCCGGCATCGCGCACAACGTTCCCATCACCATAGGGGACGAGGACTTCACCATCACCTGCGTCAGCATCGTCTTGGGGTGCTTCGACTTCATCCTCGGCTACGACTACTTGCAGACCTTGGGGCCCATCCTCTGGGACCTCGAGGCCAAGACGCTGGCCTTCTGGCGTGACGGCCGTCGTGTCCAGTGGCAAGCTGTGGGCGCTCCCGACTCCGCCACGGCCGCTCCCACCGCGGCGGCCGCAATGGCCGCGCCACACCCGCTGCTAGAGAGGCTGGCGGGCGCGGCGCGGCGAAGCATCTTCGAGGAGCCGATGGGGCTTCCGCGCGCCGCGGCCCTCCGACCATCGCATCCATCTCCCGCCCGACACGGCTCCGTCGCCGTGCGGCCGTACCGCTACCCGCGGCTCCGGAAGGACGAGTTGGAATGGCGTGTGCGAGGCCATGCTCGCCGGGCATCATCCGGCCTAGCACCTCGCCGTTCTCGGCCCCGGGTGCTTCTCGTTCGCAAGGCGGACAAGTCTTGGCGTTTCGCATCGACTACCGCGCCCTCAACACCGGACGTCCAAGGACAAGTCCCCATTCCGGTGGTGGACGAGCTCCTTGACGAGCTCCATGGCGCGCGCTTCTTCACCAAGCTGGACTTGTGGTCCGGCTACCACCAGGTGTGGATGCACCCCGACGACGTCGCCAAGACCGCGTTCCGGATGCACCACGGGCATTACGAGTTCCTCGTCATGCCGTTCGGACTCTCCAATGCTCCAGCGATGTTCCAAGCCCTCATGAACGACGTCCTTCGCCCCATACCTCGGGAGGTTCGTGTTGGTATTTTTTGATGACATATTGATCTATAGTTCCTCGTGGGCGGAGCACCGCAAAGACATCGCCATCACCCCGAGCGAGCCCGCGCGCACCACCTCCACCTTAAGCGCTCGAAGTGCTCGTTCGGGGCGACGTCGGTGGCCTACCTTGGCCACGTGATCTCCGCGGACGGCGTCGTCATGGACGCCGACAAGGTGGCCGCCGTGGCAGCATGGCCACAGCCGCATTCAGCACGCGGCCTCCGGGGCTTCTTGGGCTTGGCGGGCTACTACCGCAAGTTCATCCGCGAGTTCGGCCTCGTCGCAGCCCCACTGACGCATCTCTTGCGTCGAGACGCGTTCGCGTGGGATAAGGACACCGAGGGCGCTTTCCAGGCGCTGAAGTGCGCCCTCACGACGGGCCCCGTCCTCCAGATGCCGGACTTCGACAAGCTCTTCGTCGTCGGCCGCGCGACGCTTCGGCGCGGGGTTTGGCGCCGTGCTCCATCAAGGCTTGGGCCCCTCGCCTTCTTCGGCCCGACCGTTCATGGCTCATCACCTCAAGCTCGCCGCCTATGAACGCGAGCTCATCGGTTTGGTCCGGCGGTGCGCCATTGGCGCCCGTACCTATGGGGTCGTCACTTCCTTATTTGTACCGACCATTACGGCTTGAAGTTTCTCCTCGACGGCGCCTCTCCACCTTTGTTCCACAACATCGGTGGATCGGCATGCTCTTCGGCTACGACTTCGACGTGGAGTATCGGCCGGGCGCCTCAACACCGTGGCCGATGCCCCTGCCGCACCGCGATGCCAAGCAGCCCGAGGCCGAGGGCGCGGTGGCGGCGCTCACCGCTCTCTCCGGGCCGTCCTTCGCCTTCCTGGATGAAGTACGCCGTGCCACCGCGACGGCACCCGACGCCCAGTTACTCGTCGTCCAGCGCCTCGCCGAGGGCGCGCTGCAGGCACCCTGGCGCCTCGACGTGGGCCTGCTCCTCCACGGCCACCGCGTGTTCGTCCCGGACCACGGCGACCTGCGTCACCAGGCGCTACTCTTGGCACATTCTGCAGGCCACGAGGGCATCCAAAAAACGCTGCACCGGCTCTGCGGTGACTTCTACATCCCCGGCGACCGTGCCCTAGTGCAAAATTGGGTGCGGTGCTGCAGCACGTTGTTGGCGGTACTTAAACTCATTTCTAACCCCGCCAACTCTAGTCTAGGCAACACTAAAATTCACCTAGAATAGGCCTCTACTCTAACTATTTCCACAATGTGGTGCAGATTCTTTGTTTTGCAGGACATGCCTGAAATACACCTAAAATAGACCAAGACATGAAGAAAAACACTTGGGTGAAAACATCTTTTATTTTGGTCCAAGCTAAACAAGAGAAAAAGAAGGGAAATCAATTTCGAGGCCGGCCCAACCGAATCACCGGCATGGGCCGAACAGAGCCCAACAAGGAGGCAACCGACTAAGGGCCGAAGGCCGGGGCCCGGCCCAGTGTGGCCGCGCACGAGGAGGCGCGAGCGCCCGCCCAGCACGGCCCGGCCCAGCTTTGGTCGGTCGGTTTGTTTGCCGCCTCGATGGTCGGTTCGGGGTGTTTTCGACAATTGCCCCGCGAAAACCGACCATCCCACTCCTATATAAGCATGGGCAAGCCTCCCCTTCAACAACAATTCATTCTTCATTTTTAGTCTCACTCTTCACCATACCTTCACTCTACAAGTGTACAATAGAGAGAGTAGAGCCACTCTACCTAGCCTAGCTAGAATAGAAGTAAGGAGTGAGAGAGGAGCAAGAGGAGAGCATCTCTCCAAGAGAGCTCTCAGGAAGCTAGTCTTCCACGGGGCGGAGTGCCGGACTTGTCGGCTCCCTCCTCGCTTGTACCTCTACGGCGTCTTGCTACTTGAATTTCGGTAATACCTTTGAGTAAGTTATTCTTGCTTGTTATCTTCTTGCGGGTTCGTCGTTCGTCCCCGTGACGGAAGCTCTAGTAAGAGGACCACTGATAGAGACGGGAGCTCCTGGCCACCGCTAGAGTTGTAGCAACTGGCATAGACGTGGTGTCTAGGCTAGGACCTACCTTCGTTTGCCTCGTAGTCCACGGTTGAGGTGGTAGGCGGCAGTGGTGACGACCCGTCCGTCCCTTGTAATCCTCCACGTCCGCTACGGCGTAGAGCTACAGCCGGCATCACTTGCGAGACGAGGTGCGATCCGGTGCCCGAAGTAAGAAGTTTAGCAACGAGTTTAGCCAGCCCCTAGGCCCATTACCCTAGAAAACCTCATTACCTAAGCTATCCTACTCCATCTCCGGGCGACCTCGTTTTAGAATTAACTCACAAGCCGTTCTTCGTGAAAGAAATACGATACCCGATTACTCACCGGGTGAAGTGCTATAACGGTGATTTCCGTGCGCTTGCGGATTTGGCCGCACACGCTAAGAAACGCCAACAAGCATTACTCGGCGCGCGTTCTTGGGAACGGTTGTCACGGTTAGCTCGAACCTAGATTGCCCGTGTACCTTGACCTACCTTTGCTCCACTTCTTTTGTTTTATTTTTAGAAAACAAAAATATTCATGGAGCAACCAACCATTTACAACCTATCTGCTCCGAAGGGCGAGCTCATTCAAACACCCCAATCCTCGAAGCCTATCACAGCTTCCGAGTATGAGCTCCGCCCTGGCTTTATAGCCATGGTTCGGGACCAAGCCTTCTCAGGTTTGGAATATGAAAACCCATATGATCACCTACGGGAGTTTGAGCAACTCTGTGCATGCCTGACCATTGTGGGCATGTCACAAGATACATTGCGGTGGAAATTGTTTCCCTTTTCCCTCCATGAAAAGGCGAAGCAATGGTACACCCAAAACGTAGGGAAAGTAAACAGAGATTGGGAAGAATTGCGTAAGCATTTTTGCTTCACATTCTACCCTATTTCTCGTGTCGCTTCTCTACGACGGGAGGTGCTCAACTTCCAACAAAAAGAGAATGAAACCATAGGTGCAGCCTGGGAACGCTTTTGATCCTAACACGATCAAAGCCTGACTGTCTATTCCTAACCATGTGCTCTTACAACATTTTTGGTTAGGATTAGACAAAATTCTGCCCTATTGCTCGATGTAGCCGCTTGGGAGGGTCGTTCCAAAGACAAAACCACCGAAGAGGGCAAGCTCTCTTGGATCGTATCCAAGAGAATGCTCCTCCCTTAGAACCCATCCGTGTAGAACCCGAGCCAATAAAAGAGGATGTCTCTTCGGCATCGTAGAACCTTCCCTATCCATAGAGAGACCCTCTCCCAAACAAACCCAAGACGGAAGAACCCATGGATCTTCCCGGCTTTCGAGGATGAGCTTTTCAAAATTTAGGAAATACCTCGAAATATGAGTGTCGCGCAAAACCACCAATTCCCGTTGCTCTAGCGAACCCCTCGATGAATTTTTCCTCAAGGAGTTCGTTAGAGAATTAACTTCGTTATGAGCTCGGAATGGTTGGCGAAGGTGAGCTCGCATTTGAAGTAATTCAGATCCGCGCTCCATCTTTCCACCCATTTGCAAAATCCGGCGGGAATGGGTGGATGTTTTGTATAATCCCACCGTTGGGGTGAATATAATGTCCTATTCCTACGCATTCACATGCCTAGGAGTAACGTCATTTACCCCAACAACACGATCCTTAAGAACACCAGATTCTGTTAAAGAAGGACTAGGGATTGTACATAACATGACACTCCACCATGGAGATGTCGAAATGGCCCTGGACTTCATTGTCTTTGACATCCAGGAATTCGACATACTTATCGGGCATCCCCTGGAAACACTCTTTGACAATCCGTCAAAAACGGGGGAAATAAACATGAAACTAGGGAGAGAAACGTTCCCGATTCAAGTCACTAGAGCCAGGAACTCAGTGACCGAACCTCCTCCTAGTATGCCCTTAGAGGTTCTAGCGGTTGACATGTTTGAGTCACCCGAGTCATCTTTAGACAAAGATGCCGAATTCTTTATAGAAGAAAAAGACGAGTTCGGGGAGACAGTTGATCTTCCTATAGGGGAGAAACCGCCTAGACCTCCAGTTGAACTTAAGCCCTTGCCCAAAGGCTTACGTTATGTTTTCCTGAACGGCGATACCCAAACTCCTGTCATCATAAGTGACCAACTTAGTGATGAGGAGACAACCAAACTCATAGCCGTCCTAGAAAAGCATAAGTTGGTCTTCGCGTATTGCCTAGACGATCTTAAGGGGATAAGTCCAACGCTCCGTACCCATCGCATTCCCATAGAGCCATCTAGTATACCTTCACGGAACCTCGGCGTAGGCCGAATAATGCGATGCGGGGAATTCGTGAAAAGGAAGTCTGAAACTTTTTCACGCCGGGATAATCTATCCCGTACCACACGGTGATTGGGTTAGCCCGGTCAAGTGGTTCCCAAAAAGGGAGGAATGACAAGTCATTGAGAACGCTAAAAACGAACTTATACCTCAACGAACGTCACCGGATGGCGAATGTGCATTGATTACCGAAAACTTAACAAGGCAACAAAGAAGGATCACTTTCCGCTCCCCTTCATTGATGAAATCTTGGAACGGTTAGCGAAACACTCCTTCTTTTGCTTCCTTGATGGGTATTCGGGATATCATCAAATTCCCATCCATCCGGATGATCAAAGCAAAATGACCTTCACATGCCCCTACGAACGTACGCGTACCGTAGGATGTCGTTCGGGTTGTGTAATGCAACCACGTCATTTCAACGGTGCATGATGTCTATCTTTTCGGACATGATCGAAGAAATCATGGAAGTTTTCATGGACGATTTCACCGTCTATGGGAAAACTTTTGATCATTGTCGAACAACTTAGACGGGTCTTGCA